>JAENPR010001569.1:0-137157 GCA_018135685.1 Themeda triandra | reverse complement strand
ATAGACTAGTTGATATGGTGACATCCCAATAGGTGTCTTGTATGCTGTTCGATATGCCCATAGTGCATCGGGAAGCTTGTCCTTCCATGCAGTTCCCATTTCATTCACTTGTCTTCGAAGAATATTCTTGATTTGTTTATTTGATGTTCGCTTGGCCACTTGTTCTGAGGATGATATGAGAATTATTATGGCGTACTCCATGCTTCAATAAGTATTGCTCAAACGCTTGTCGATGAAATGTGATCCTCCGTTACTTATGACTATCCTGGGACCCAAATCTTTGAATATTATTTTCCGAACATCTTCTTGGAGCTTGAACTATCTCGCTTCTTGCATGCAGTAGAGCCACCCATTTGGACACATAGTCCATTGCACAGGATGTATTCACATTTCTTTGATTGGAAATGGTCCCATGAAATCAACTCCCCAACATCAAAGAGCTCGATCTGGAGATTGTTGATGAGTGGCATGGCATCTCTTGAGTTAATGTTGCCATGTTTTTGACAAGGACCGCATCTCGAATGAAATCTTTTGTGTCTTCATACATTGTTGGCTGGAAAATCCGCATTGCCAAATCTTTGCATGTGTACTAACACCCCATAATGGCCTATATGGTGATGAGTGGGCACCTTCGATGATTTTGATTCTTTCTTCTTCAAGCACACATCTTCGAGTGCCATCGAGCACACTCTAAGAGGTAGGGCTCATCCCATATGTGAGTACGACTCTCCCGGATAAGTTTCCTTTGTTGCCTCTCAGTGGTACGCACCGTGAACCATAAAATTAACAATATCTCGTATACCGGGGTCAGATCTCATTGATTCCATAGAGCATGTCGTCCCGAGTGCGTGCCGATGGGTAGTTCCTGTGGGTTTCTCAAACCGCATTCTAGACAAGTGATCGGAACAGTTTTCTACTCTCCTTTTTATCTTTTATTTCTAGATCAAATTCTTGGAGTAATAAAATCCATCTTATCAAACGAGGTTTAGCATCTTTCTAGTGAGCAAATATTTTAAAGCAAACATCGTTGTAAACAATCACTTTGGCACCCACTAAGTAGGATCTAAACTTATCAATAGCAAAGACAACGGCTAGGAGCTCTTTTTTCAAGGGTAGCATAATTGCCGAGGTCCACTAAAGTTTTGCTAGCGTAAGCTATTGCATGATGCTTCTTATCCTTAGTCTCTGTCTTAACACTACGATAAGTAGTCACTTGCATCACACATAATTTCCAAAGGTGTAAAGTCCAATCGGGGGGTTGAATGATTGGAGCGAGATGAGCGCTTTCTTAAGGATCTCAAATGATTGTGCGTGCATCATCAAAGTCAAAAGGAACATCCTTAGCCAATAAGCGGCAAGAGGTCAGCGATGTAAGAGAAATCTTTTATGAATCTACGATAAAAACCAAGCATGACCAAGGAAACTTCTAATTCCTTTCACATTGATAGGAGGAGTGCGCTTGTTCAATAACTTCTATTTTGGCTCTATCTACCTCGATGCCTCTTTCGACACTAAGTGTCCTAGCACTATTCCTTCTCTAACCATGAAATGACACTTTTCCCAATTAAGGACTAAGTGTTTTTCCTCACATCTTTGCAAAACTCGATCTATGTTTTCAAGGCACTCATCAAAAGTTTTTCCATAAATGTAAAATCATCCATGAAAACTTCCATAATCTTTTCAATCATATCGAAAATATAGACATCATACATCTTTGAAAAGAAGCCGGTGCATTACATAACCCAAAAGACATCCTACGATAAGCAAAGGTTCCATAAGGGCATGTAAAGGTCGCTTTGTTTTGATCATTAGGATGGATAGGGATTTGATGATAAACTTAATATCCATCAAGGAAGCAAAAGTAAGAATGGTTGGCTAATCGTCACATTCATCAATGAAAGGCAAATGAAAGTGATCCTTTTCTTGTTGCCTTATTAAGCTTTCTATAATCTATGCACATTCGCCATCCCTTGGGGATCTTGCTCTTTGTGGGATTAACTCATTCTTCTCATTCTTGGACAACAAATATGCCTCCCTTTAGGCACAACTTGACAAAATGACCCACTTCACCGTGGCACTCAAAATAATCCCGCCGTGCACGCTTTAAAACTTCTTTTCTTAACAACTTCCCTCATCGTATTATTGAGTCTACGTTGTGGGGTTCTCTAGATGGTGGAATATCGGGACCGTGGGAATGATAAGGCACAAAGGGGCGTGACTAATTCCTTTGAGGTCCCCGAGTGAGTAGCCAAAAGCTTTTTTATGTTTTTCTAGGACCCATTAAGCGAAATGCCCGCCTCCGGAGCGGTATATCACTTATGATGACGGGGAGTGTCCGGATTATTTCCTAGAAAGGCATATCTAAGACCGGGCCGGTAAAGGTTTGAACTCAATAGGAGGCCTAGGTGGTAGGGTAAACTTCGTCCTAGTGGTTCATTCTCGGAAGGGTCAGCTTCTTCTTCTATGAAGAATCTGGCTTCATCTTCTAATTCTGGTTTAACTAGGAATTCTAGAGAGGCCGCTCTAAATTCCTCCAACGGATCATAATGTGGATGGGGCTCGATCATAGCATTTAAAGAGTGTGAAATGGACATTGGAAACTGGGTTTCTTGCCTAAACAAATGTTTAGCTTCCCGGTTTTGTCCTTCATAAAGAAGTCTTCCTCAATGGTTGTCCTATCAACGGTGGAAATCCCCTATGTCAAAGACATAAAAGCTTAAGTGAACAGGGGTTCCTTCTACCCGGAGTGGTAGGACATGTAGGATTCCTAAACAAGGAAGAATTTGTCTTGAAAGATTTCTTATGAACTTCCTTGTTGGGGTCAATGTCATGTTTCTTTGCAAATATTTTGCTAGTGTGGTAGACATGATATTTATACCCACAACCGGATTGTAGAGAGCGTCATGCAATCATTGTTAATCATGCAATGAATGGGAAGAAAGATGAATCCAAACGAATTATTTCGGAGGAAAGCTCCGACTCTTCTAACCACTCATTGCTCATGAGACACTAACTCTCCGAGGTTTTTCTGTTGGAATATCCTCATCAATATTGCATGGCTTTATTGGGTGATATTTGCCATGTGGCTTCTTCACCTTGTGATAGTTGAAGATGTTTCAAAATCGAAAAACGGATCGGGTTCAATATCTAGCATAAAATCGGGGAAGTGGAATGTCTTCCTTGTCTTGCTCAAGACATGGGTTAGGCGATATGGATGGTGTATACGGCAAGGTTTGTCTTCGCTACTTGAGGTTCTACTTCTAGGAGGTAGTCTAATTCACCGGATAGGATTTGGTCTAGGATTGATCTGCTTTCTCGCGAGAGATATGCAAGAATGATCCTCCTGAAAGTTGTGTCGAGCAATATTCTCTTTGTCTCTACTGGACCTTTATAAAAGTGTTGTAAAGAATGGGATCTGAGTAGACTAAGGTCCGGGCCGATGCTAAAAGTGTAGTAAAACGATTCCGGGATGAGGCCAAAGATTCTTGTGTTCTTGCTTAATAGTCGAACCTTGACTCTAAGGTCGACGATTTGGGAGATGGGATAGAAATCTAGGCAAAAGTTGGAGCGTAAGGACCCCCAATCTCCTTGTTGCTTACCTACGGCTTTATCATACCATTGTCTAGCTTTTCCCTTTAACGAGAAAGGAAATAGCTTCCAACGGAGGGTTTTTGTCGGACATGCCCTCTATGCGAAGACAGTCACATGTTTGCTCAAAGTCTCTAATGTGAAGGTAAGGGTTTTCGTCTCCTTCTCCCGAAAAGGATAGGCTTTGGACCAATGCAATCAACCGCGGACTCGATATAGCTAGGTGTTTGGATAGGTTGTAATGACTCATGCGGCACTAAATTTGGTCTCGTGGGTGCGAGAAAATTGAAGGATAGGAATAGAATTTGAGTTATCCATAAGGATAGAAAAAGATAAAATGTCTGGAAAAGTAAAGTGCAAGAAAAAGATAAAAGTATAGGTACAAGGTAGAGCAAGATTTAGGTTATCTAAGCCCAGTGCGTCTTTCTCACGACAACGGCGCCGAAATGCTTGTTGACACTAGATACGCACACGAAAGAATCAAAAGAAATAATCCGCAAGCGCACGGATATCGGTGAGAGCACTTCACCCGGAGATAAGTCTGAGTATCGTATTTGTTTTTATCCGCTAAGAGAAAACGTGCAATAGACTAACCCGATCTTTACTACTACCCCTGGGTCGCTAGTCAAGTGAGAATTAAGTGATATAGAGAGAACTCCTTCGTCGAGTCTTCTTCCAACCTATGGCAAGCTTTGAGACTATTGTTCTAAGGGGTACCGAGGAATAGACACCACGAGAGGATGCTAAACCGGGCACAAAGGACCTACCTTACCTACCAACGGGAAGTGGATTACAAAGGTAATAAAGGGATTGTCACTTCCTCACTACTACCACGGTTCCGGCCGAATAGGGAGCATCTACAAGTGAACCTAGCCTAAGCACCACGCTTATGCTAAAGAACAATTACTCTATTCCCAACGCGAAAATAAAGTAAACTTGTAAACCAAAGAACAATAATAACAACGAACTTACTAGTATTAGAAGTTGAATTGCCAAATGATTCGAAACCAAGCCTCGGGTTAGGAGACTTGATCCCGCAGATACACTGGAGAGGAGACACCGACAGGCCGGGCTTCCTCCAATCCACCTCCACTCTATACTCTCTCAATCTCTCTTGATACTAATACCCTATAGAGATAGATCCATTCGAGGGACCCTTCTCTATCTAACTCTCTCTCTCTGGAATGAAGTCTTGAATGAATTGGAGAATTAATTAGGGTTTTACCCGAGGGGCCGGGGCTCTTGCTTATATAGCCCCCTAGGATTAACGACGGCCCTCGGATCAAACCGACCTAAATGGACGATAATTATTAATCTTCAAAGTCGGTGGAGGCGGGATCCGCGAGACTCCACCCGATTGGTGGAGATGGGGAATCGGCCGACTCCTTCCCTGGTCGGCCGACCGGCCACAAGTGCCGGTGGGCCCCAGGGGTTTGCCTTCTCGAGTCTTCTAGATTATACAATTTTACCGTTCGGTCTCTATCTCTATGTAAACCCGACATGTGGGCCATCTTGGTTGGTTTTCAGTCAGTCACCCTGCAGAAATAGATATTCACCAAAACTCGTGGAATTACGTCAGTGGTAACCCTATATCTATCAAGTATTTATAAATAGGTCCATTTGCATGCTAAGTTGACGGTTAATTTTATGAGTTAACGACCGTCAACAATGACAAATATGGATTTTCTAGAATCAATCTCTCCAGATCATTACATTCCAAATATGAATTGTTAGATTTCACAAATGTTCTTCCACTGTAGGAAGAGCGATATGAGTCATTGCTAAAACAAACTAATAACACTACACATGCTTTCTATATGAACCGCCTTTTTACCTGTGTTGTAATACTGAACTGAATCGGCCAAAGGCTCAGGTGCAGGGCCATCTTCAAGGTACTACTGGCTAACATGTAGTACCTGATATGCCAACAGGTAGTACCTCAGGTGGTGCCCACTGGCCAGCAACACATCAAACTTCATGAAGAATCCCCAAATATTCTACCTGCAGAACATATATCAGTACCTGTCCAACACATTTAGGGCAGACTAGGCACCATAAATGAAAAAACAACACGGTACTTTGGATTTCCCTTGTTTACAAAGGAAGAATACTAAAGCTAATCCTTGTCCACTGTTGACAAGACAACAATATGAACTAATTTCATTTGGCAGCAAGCCAGCAATTGTAACAAGAACTGCACTGTTTGATATAACTGTAAGTATTAATCTGACAATATATCAATCAAAGAGACTTCCTTCATGTCCTTACTAATCCATGCTGCTACCAACCAATGAAATGATAACCATGTAAAATGCTGAAGCCTATCCAGGCAATAAGTGGTAGTTCAGGCAGCAACTGGAGCCTCACGGTTCCAGCAAACTTATTCAAGTAAAAAATGACCTGATAAAGCCGGCGTGCATTGTATAAAAGGATCATAGTAGTATGTGTGTAGACATGAGCATATAAACACCGAAACACCTATCAATTCATTCTTACCTAGCTTTGCATAAAAACACCGGTTGCTATTTGGTGCCTACAAGCAACTTTTCAAACATTCTTTACTTAAATCGATCTAAAATATTCAGAAGTTCAAGTAATTTTAGAACCAGCATGTAAATGCACCTGATGGAGAAAACACAACTTCCATTTCCAGATTTTCACCTTGCTGCCAGGAGACCCTCCACCACCATCTTGTTTTTAGAATATGGAATCTGATTCTGATTTAGCCACAGAATAGAAAAGGTAGCGACACCACAGTAATTGTTTTTTCGTCTAGAATCAAAGGTTTTTTAGTAACCAGACAAAGGAGATCAACCAGGACGACGAACGGCAACGAACCTCATGCACAGATCGGGTGGGGTGGAATCCGGCCACGCAAGAAGCGCATCTAGCAGAGGAGTCGGCGGCGGACATGGCCTCGGCTCGTGCCCGTCTTCGGGGTCCGTGTGCCGAACGCTCGCGGTGGAGGCCTCCTCTTGGCCGGGGCCATGGGCCACCACCCACGCCAGGTCGCGCAAGACGGAGGCCCATCCGTGCCGGTTCCCCCCGCGTCACCACGCTTGGGAGCCCCGCACAAGTGCGCCTCTGCGCTATGGCCCTATGGCCATGACAGGCCAAACCGCACCGTCCGGCCGCCGTGCTGGGATCTCCCGCTGCTGCGCCACCGCGGTTCTGCAGCCAATAAACCGAAAATCATCAGCACGTCAGCCACGTCTGTAGAATAAGAGCTGCTATGGAGGCAGAGTAGCAGAACGTAGCTGGGAAGCAACAGATACCTCGCTGGATGGGGACAGAGCACTGGAATGCGCTAGGCCTGCAACCGGACCTACGCGAGTCGACCATCAGGCTACCGTCGGGGCCGAACGAGCTGGCGCTCCGGCCGCCATCGGGGCCGCGCGTGCCGGGCCTCCGGACGGACGCTCGGTTTGCCGTTGCGGCAAGGAAGCGGAGGAGCGAACACTCAGCTACGCCCGTCGGGGCCGCACGTGCCGTCGCTCGGGACGCTGCCGCAGTAGGGAGTGGAAGGGGCCACCACTGAGGCGGTCGCCGGGGCCGCGCGTGTTGGCGCTCGGTCTCCGTCGCGACCGTGCGTGCCGCTGCCGCAGCAGGGAGAGGACGACTGGATTCACATCGGTCCTCCACGTATGGCTGCCACCTAGAAGAGGAGAGAAGAGAAGAGAGGTAGGGAGCGGAGGGAGCAGAGATCACTGGTGAGAGGTTGGCTGATTTCCCATCGCAGGGTCAACTGCGTCCTAGCCAATCAATACTCAACAACGTAAACTGTACAATGCATCTAGACCGGCTCACGGTAGGAAGCTGAGCGCGGGAACGCAGCAAAATGGCAGGAAAAAAGCTGAGCCACTTGCCATCCCCAAACCTGGATCGACAACGAAAACGAAGAGGAGCCTGCTACCGGCCCCACCAATCCCAGTGCTGAACCAACTAGCGCACGACAACGAAAAGGACACCGCGGAAATCCCATCCCCACGGCCCCACCCACAGCGTCATAGCCCTTGCCGTGCCGCGCGCATGCAGTGCGAGCATGGACGCAACGGCGCCCAAGAACACGCGCGTCCAACAAAGGACGCACCGAGAAAACAACGCTGACGCGTGGGACCTAGTCTAGCTGTACCTAGCAGAGCCCACCAGTCATTGACACTGGGCCAAACACGTCCTTAACGGGCACGATGCCCACGACAACCGGCCGCATGCCATCTAAAAAGGCCAATGCTAGGCGACGCTGCACCTGGGCCTGGCCAAGGCCAACCAACCAGCGACCGACAACGCCTCGAGCTGGCCAATGGCATACCCGCCGTACTGGTCTGACCGCGTGCCAACCGAACTCCTGTTCACCACGCGCAGGTCGAACTCCTGTTCACCACGCGCAGGTCAACTAGGCGAGCACCGCCGATCCAGATCAGAACGGCCACAATCTTTTTTTTGCTACCGTGGCCACCGTGGGGCCGCGCCGTGGTTTCACGTTCTAATATCTCTAAACTAGTGCAGGTTCCGCGCCGTGACTCGATCGGGGTGATGGTGGCTCGAATCCTGTGGTGCTTAAAAATCAGATTGGATAACCTTGCATCACTAGACGAAGCCATCGTTTACGTCAGCTGTAAATAAACTGCTAGCTTTAATTTATTTCCTGCCTCTCGTCAGTGTCGTTAAACATGCTCTATTTCGTAACGGGAGAACATCTCATTTATGCATTTATGCAAACAAGCTATACATTTATGCAATTAGGCCTGCTCCAAGCTCATATATGTAAGTACTGTCAAAATGAGCGGAACAAGATACCCTCTCGGGATCTTGGTTAGACCTTCCGCAGCGGCAGACGTCAAACATACCTGCAGCAAGTTTTAGAGTAAAAAGCAGCTGCAGCGGGGGACGCAAAAGCTCCCGCAAAGCTTGCGGATGCTGCTCGGTCCCGCATGCATGGCATCGGTAGCGGCCGAACGTAAAAGCACGAGTGGGGCAAGGACCGTGGTTGTAGTGCTGCCGTGCGGCGCGCAGGTGCATGGGAAAGGCTGCAACGTGGGCCCCGCCTCCTACTGACTAAAAAATACTATAATTTACAAACCAAAACTTCAAATTAAATTCTTATCGCACCATTAAATTTATTTCAATAAATCCTTCAAAACAAGATCTCAGTCGTATATTTAGATAAAGTGATAAGTGGGCCCACAATGAATAGAGGATGATATAGAGGTTGGATGGGTGCGGTAGAATTGGATATAGATGAGAGAATCATGATGACTAAGCTATATAGAAGTTGAATATAGAGGTCCATGAGTGCGGATAGTCTTCTCCATGACATGGCATGTACAAGAGATGATTACAACATCTCAACAACTTTCTACTTGGATTACAAGTTTAAGTCTTGCTTGACTATGGTGCAGGTAATCTAAATCCCTCTC
Source organism: Themeda triandra (assembly GCA_018135685.1). Lineage (NCBI taxonomy): Eukaryota > Viridiplantae > Streptophyta > Magnoliopsida > Poales > Poaceae > Themeda > Themeda triandra. The sequence goes on along the minus strand of JAENPR010001569.1, from coordinate 128,152 downwards.
AATCTTAACCTGCCACAAGGTTCGATTGTCACTTAATTTTGTTAGCTTCGGTAAGCTTATTGCTTTTGTGAAACCATCGGCAAGTTGATCTACCGAATTAATGAATCTCACGTCAAGTAACCCCTGCGCACCACGTTCTCTAACAAAATGAAAATCAATTTCTACATGTTTTATTCTAGCATAAAACACAGATTTGATATAAGATACTTTGCACCAATATTATCACACGGTAACCTAGCTGCAGTGGGACGTGGAATTTTGAGTTCAACAAGCAACTTCGAACCCACATCATTTCCGTTGTAGCATCCACAAGTGCTTTATATTTGGCGTCTATGCTAGATCTGGACATAGTAGCTTGTTTCCTCGCGCTCCAAGAGATGAGATTTGACCCAAGGAATACTACGAAGCCACCAGTGGAGCAATGATCATCAACACACCCTGCCAAGTCTGCATTAAAAAAAGCCCTTACCATCATTGACTTTGATATCCTTACCCTGAGACCGATCCTCATTGTCCCTTGCACAATATATCAAATTTCTTTTTACTACAGTCCAATGATTAGTTGTTGGTGCATGTAGGAATTGGCAAACTTTATTTACTGCAAATGAGATATCTTGTCTAGTTAAGGTTAGATGCTGTAAGGCCTCTACCATACTTCGATACTGTGTAGAGTCTTTGGCTCCAAGAGCCGTACCTTCAACCAAACTTAACTTCTCTATACTCAACATGGGTTTACCAGCCGGCTTACTCAGATGCACACCTGCTCGCTTTAATACATCGGCAGCATATGTCTCTTGTGTAAGAAATAGTCTTTTAGTGACCCATTTACCTCTATACCGAGAAAGTAGTGATGACCCCCCAAGATCTTTAAGTGCAAACTCTTTTTCAAGATCTCGTAGCAAGGCTCTTGTAGCTTCCTGTGAGGAATTTGTAACTATTATGTCATCAACATAAACAAGAACAAATATTGTATATCCGCCCTTGTTATGATAGAACAACGACGTATCTGCTTTAGATGGAACAAAAACCAAGAGATATAAGTTTGCTGCATAACCTTGCATACCGTGTCCTTGGTGCCTGTTTAAGCCCATACACGCTTTGTCCAGTTTACACACAAGACTTGGTCTTGACTTGTCTTCATCTCCCAACGGCTGGTACATGTAGACCTCTCCCTAAAAATGCCATGCAAGAATGCATTTTGTACATCAAGTTGTTGTAAAGACCAACCCCTTGATACTGTAATAGACAATATTAACCGAATAGGGTTCGCACAGACCTCGCGTCGCCCCCGCATGGCGACTCGGGTGGCCCCAACCATAACCCAGCCGCCAGCTCGCTTCCCATCTCCTCCGCCTCACCTCCGGAGGGGCTCCCAGGGAGGCCCGCGTGGACCCTTAGGATGGTGGTGGCGAGGCCTCACGCTTAGCCGTGCGAGATCCTAGTGCGCCAGCCGGCGCCGCCGAGTGATGGCGACTGTGGTGGCGGTGCGCCAGTGTGGCAGAGGCGGCGTGCGGAGGCGCGGCTCAGGAGGAGTTGGCTGCGTGCCCGGCCCTCTCCTTCTTCTCCCCTCTCCTGCTTGTCGATCCTTCGGCAGTGATGGTGATTCGGTGTGGTGGCGGCGCGCCGACGATGGAAGGTGCAGAGGTCGACGGCGACTTCGTGCCCTGTATGGCTGGATCTGGCCCCTCCTCCCCGATCCGATTCGCGGCGGTGTGTTCTTCATAAACGGCGGTGAAGGGCCCCATGCCTCGGGCACGGTCGTCTAAGAGGCGATGGTGACCTTCCGGTGAAGGCGGCCTTCCGAGTTGGACGGTGTCGACGAAATATCGGCGGTCTACCTAGGGTATGCCCGAGATAGTAGATGTTTGGTGAGGGTGTGCGGAGACAACGAGCGTGATGTGAACAAGGGATAGACACGAGGTTTACCCGTGTTCGGGCCGCAAGGATGCGTAAATCGCTATGTCCCGCTCTATTCTGTATTGCTTTGGTATGAGGTGTCTAGGTTACAAGATGTTTTTCGATGGGGGTCCTTGTCCACCTTATATATCCGGGGGACAAGGTTACAGATCTATGATCTAAGGTTTAGGTCGGTTACAGAGTTGGTATCCAAGAGGACACAGTTTCCCTAACTCGACTAAGCTTCCTTGAAAGACAAGTAGCTTCCTTGTTTGTTCGCCTAGAACTCCGATCAGGCACGGTGAACCTAATCGGCCTTCGTCTTGTGGGCTGGCCCGGTTGGCGGCCAGGCCCAAGTTGGGCCGTGGGGGTATATGGTTCTATAATCCCACAGCTAGTCCTTGAGCACCTTGAATCTTGAGGGAGAGCCTCTATCTTGACGCGATCCGAGCAGCCTGCGTTTGAAGATAACCTGCAAATAAATGATGCCGAGCAGATTCCGACCAGGTTTGCAGCCATCTTTTGATGTCCGACCAGGTTCTTCTAAAGGCGTGGTGACTGTGGTGGTTAGGACAGGGCTTTCCTGATGGATTCTTTGTGCTCTGAAAAGGAAAAAAGAAAAAAGCGAGTCGTGTCCGCATATGGTGACATGGGCCCTCTGTAAGTTATGATGCTTGGCATCATTGGTTCAGAGACCACTGCATAGTTAGTTCGGAGACCGTCTAACTATTTAGAAATAGCTAGAAAAAATGTGGGTTTTGTTGATGCTTTGCATTGTTTGGTTAAGGAACCGAATTTTGTAGCTATTAATACCAATCTTATTTGTTTTTCTGACCAGGGAAAGGGGCCAAGTCACGCTCAGTGATGTGGGCCCACGTAGTCCCCGAGGTTGGTAGAAGATGGTACATGTTGTAGCAAGCTCAAAAATGAATGACACTTAGCCCAAGTCACCGTTCGGGTGACGTGGGCCCACGTAGTCCCTGAGCCTGAGATAAGGTGGGTCATGTTATGTGAAGCTCAAAAATGAATGACACTTAGCCCAAGTCACCGTTCAGGTGACATGGGCCCACGTAGTCCCCGAGCCTGAGATAAGGTGGGTCACGTTGTGTCAGGGTCTAAAAAAATCAGTGAAGTGGGTGGCGACCGTTCCTGTTTTAAGACCTCTAAAGGAGTTTTCCGAGCAGTACTTGAGCCAGTTGTACTTGCTCCATAATCTCTATAGTCCTATTTAAATCTATTCTACTAATACACCAACATAAACATTGCTAAGTTCAAAAAAAAAGTTCCTTACTCGCACACCATAAAACATGTACGCACAAAACCAACCACAAACAAATTAGCAAGTAGGATGTGAAAGGGATGGGCTTGACCTGAGCATGCTTTGAGCCCTTGAGAAGTTAGCAGTTAAACCGGAGAGAGATAAATTTCATATGAAAAGGATAAGCCAACAAATGACGTTAAACCATAAGCTGCTGAACACCAGACAACGCGTGATCATGAATAACACAAACATGAAAAAAAAATCAAGCAAATCCTCCAAAATATACAAGACTCGACTAGACTTTTTAGGGAAGGCCGTCAAGGGTAAATTTTACTAGGATTATTTTTTTTAGCAATATAATATTTGGATTATGTAGACTAGATTTAATTAGCTAGTATACTTGTACCCACAAAAATATTATCCTTGTACATGTAATGTAACTTCAATTTATTCTAGAGGGCTAGCTGAGCACAGGTACTAAACTTTTTCGTGGGCCAATTGTGGACATTTTGGGCTAGGCCTAGCATGGCGGTTTGTCAGATGCCTAGAGATTACCCTGTGTTGCTGTCAGGCTAGTTCATTGGACCAAGAACGAGGAAACCATGAGCTTGTAGTGCTGATAAAAAAAAGGGTCAATTGCGCAACTGCCCCCTATTCTGGAGGCTAATTGCTCGTTTGCTCTCGTTTTTTAAACTTTGCGCATTTGTCCCCATTTTTTTCATATGAAGCCACGGTTTGCCCCTCTTTTATGTTCCGTTAGCTGGGGTTAGATAAAGACCCAAAAAATAGAAAAAAATGAAAAAGAAGGCAAAACTGCCCCTGTCTCTTTTCTCTTTTCCTCCCACCGGTCCCTTCTCCTTTCCTCCTGGTTCGCTCGACACGGAGTCAGGCCGTCGCGTCTTCGGCTCGGCGGGTGGGGAAGCACCGGCCAGCCTCCACCGGCGGGCTCGCGTCCAAGCGGGGCGCGCAAGCGTCAGGGCGCCGCTGCCAGGCGGGCGCTATCGGGCTGCCGTGGCCAGGCGGGCGCAGTCGGGGCGCCGCTTCTGAGACTGTCCGCACTGGGTACGCTACCTACGTTCGGTAAAGGGACACACAAGCAAATAGCGGTCGAATTCAACAAAACTGGAAAAGCCGGCCGGCCGCCAATTGTGGCGTGTACCCGGAAGTTCTGTAAAGGACACGGCGGCCCCCACCACACATGCAGCTGAGGAAAGAGAGCATGCGCAAGCAGCGGGTCCCACTCTTTTAACTTAATAAAAAATGTTATAACTCATAAACTAAAACATCAAATTAAATTCTGATTGCACCATTAAATTTGTTTTAATAAATCCTTTAAAACTAGATCTCACATAAATATATTTAGATAAAGTGATAAGTGGGCCCACAGTGGATAGAGGTTGATATTGAGGATGGATGAGTGCGGAGAAACTGTATATTTTGTGGTGACTAGGACAGAATATTCTCTTTAAAGATTAGAAATAGAGATTTATGAGTGCGGGTAGTCTGAGTGGGCGTGACCGGGCCACCACGGCCAGGCGGGCACAGGCCGTCGAGGAGACAGCCAACACCGACTCTGTAGGACGGGCAGACAGCCCGCCCTGATGCTGATCCCCGGCGGCGATGGCGACTATTACTATCCGATCGATCGCTGCTTCATCATCACGGTTCGTTAGCGATTGTTGGCCATGATGGTCGGGTCAGCGGATCGATCCATCCATGATTGCACCCATGCAATTATCCTCAGCTTGCTTCAGGAAAGGCGGGACGCGGGATCCGAGCGTTACCGATGAGAACCAACGAACGCAACAAGATCATGTCAAGCGGACGGCGGGGGAGATTAGTTTATGATGGGATACAGCCACAGGCGCTGCAGTAATAAAGAAAAGGAATTGCTAGTAGTATATGATCGCTATCAAGCAACAGGGCAGGCAGGCCGGATTCATGTTAGGGGCATTTTCGTCTTTTCGGCTGATACTACCGTTAAGTCCACCTCACGGGACATGGGCAACTGGAGGCTTCGGTTATGAAAAATAGGTGCAAACACGCAAAGTTTAAAAAACAGGGGCAAACGAGTAATTAGCCTCCAGAATAGAGGCAGTTGCGCAATCAGCCCTAAAAAAAACCTTGTTCTTATCAGCACAAGTAATGCTCCCTACCTAAAGCGTGCAACCATACACGGCCTTGTTTAGATTCACTCAAAATTCCAAGTTTTTTCACTCTCTCTCCATCACATCAATTTGTGACTAACGTCATGGAGCATTAAATGTAGATAAAAAATAACTAATTACACGCTTTAATTTAAAATCACAAGATGAATCTTTTGAACCTAGTTGGCCCACGATTGGACAATATTTGTCACATAAGACAAAAGAGTTACTATTCATCGAGTTGAAATTTTTTGCAATCTAAACAAGGCCCAAATGCAAAATGTGTAAAAGGGGCAGGGCTTCCAACTTGTTAGTTCACAGAAGTATCTTAGATACCACAAACTTATAGCAAAATAAACTGAGAACATGTGGTCCATTGGTTCACGAAACGCTGTACAATATATATCAGAATGCTATCATACAAGTAGAGATCCAAAGTTTTTGAGTTTCTGTATTATCCTAACAAGGTCTGCATTCAGAGAAACTATACTAGTCATTGCAACCCTGTATTCAGCAAGAGCTTCTAAAGTTTTTACATGTTTCATTTCATAACAGATAACCATATATGATAAGTATATGAGAGGCTCAGCGACTATGCTTAAGCATCATGTGAAATTGAATTTGTTCTCTATGATTTGTACTAAAAGGTAGCTGCGTAATCTGTACTGATAATGTTGAACGAGGGCCTACTACTAGCTGTTTTTATTGTAATTCTTTTGGTAGAGCTTATTTCAGTCATCAATTTAATGCTGCTGGAAACATCATTAGAAATTGTCCTGCAGGCACACAATTTCAGTCATATTTCAGCTGTTAATATGCACCCAAGGTTCCAACCAGAGAAACAATGGAGAAATGAGATCTAAAAGGTAAAATAAAACTGAAAATGAGACAGTTAAGCATCATGATTTTCCTAACAGCATATGCAGTTTCAAAAGGATAATTCCACCTTCCTCTTACAGAGATAAAGAGTATACAGATTACCAGATCTGGTTGTACACAGGCTCTTATAGAGCATACTTACAAAAGTACTTTTATACAGGTTATGCATCAGATTGATCACACGAGATTTATCCTGAATAAAAATTCAGTTACAATCTAAATGCAACTGAAAGTGTCAAAAGTGATATACTGTGTCAGTAAATGTACAAAGCTATGTTCATGAAAGGTAATAATGTACAGATTCTCATAGAAGCCACTGCAGATCTTTCCTAGGGAATCATTTAATTTGAACCAGCAGAGCAGGATATACATAGAAAAAAGTTAACAGAGTCTACTGAAAGCATTAGAATAAAACTCTAGACCAACAGTTTCCTTGTAGTTGTAGCCTATGAAATTCGTATGTACCTTGGTCGAGCTGTTAGGCTTCAGACCCTGTGGACTTGGCACAGAGCTGTACCCAAGTCACTACGCTCGCTGCCTCGCTCTCCAGACAGATCGTGGTTGTGGGGAGAGGGAGGCCCGGTGGCGGCGGCGGCGGAGGAAGAGTAGACTACCCGCACTCATGGAACTCTATTTTCATCCCTCTAAAGGAATATTCGTCCCTTTGGCCCCGTGGGATTAAACTGCTTACTCTATCCAACTTTCTCCCGCACTCATCCACCCTTTACAGTTTACTCAATACCAACTAGTGGGACCCACGTATCATTTTTTTCTTTTTTTTCCTCTTCCTTTTTCCCTCACCATTCTCTCTCCAGTCCCCAATCCCCATCCCATCTCCCTCGTTCGCGGCCGGCCGTGCGGAGCCCGCGCTCGCGGCTCGGCCCTCCTCCGGCTCCGCGGCGGCCCTCCTCGTCGGGCGGGCATGGCGAGCGACCTCCCTCCTCCCGCGCATGGCAGGCATGGCGGGCGAGCACCCTCCTCCCCGGCGCTCAGGCGACCCCTCCTCCCTCGCGCTCGCGGCCGGGCCGCCCTCGTCCACGCGCACGGCGGCCGGGCTCGCCCGCGCGCACGGCCAGCGGGCGGGGCTCGCCCGGCGAGCCGGCGCCTCCTCCCTCGCGCTCGCGGCTCGGCCGCTCTCGTCCACGCGCACGGCGAGCTCGGGGCCGGCCGCCTCCTCCGGCGCGGGCGCGGGTGCGGGGCCGGCTCCTCCTCGGCGGGCGGCCCCCCGTCCATGGCGCGCACCGCAGCGGCGGCCTCGGCGAGCTCCCCCTTCTCCCTCCGTCGGGGTGAGGCCGGCCGGCCGAGCTCCCCCTTCTCCCTTCGTCGTCGATTCCCCCTGCTCTGCATCCGGGCGGCTCGGGAAGCGGCGCGGACGAGCTGGCGCGGCGGCGGCACATCCCCGGCGGACGAGGCGGCGTGGTGGCATGCACGGCCACGCGCCGGTGCTGCTCGTCGGAGGAGGCGACCCGGGCGCCCGCCAGCCCTTGCTCCGTCCCCTGCTCCGTCGCGGCGCCCTCCTCTCTCCTCAAGGGGCCCCTCACCGTCCTTTTGCGGAGGTTCCGTACCTCACGCAAAAGTGGCGTCCGCGCGTCCGTCCGCAAGCTTGGCGTCCGCTTTTGCATTTGCCGCTGCAGCGCTTGAGGAACTCAAAAGCGTTTGCCGTTCGCTTTTGAGTCTCCCAGTGCGGGTGGTCGTAGAGGTGGCGATGGCGGCGGAAAGAATGGGAGAGAGAGTGGGAGGGGCGCACTACTGGAAACTGCTTCTTTGCCGCCTGCTGACGGCAGTCGGCAAAGGCCGGAATGCAGTCGGCAAAGGTCTTTGCCGACTGCATTCCACGTGGCAGGCGGCAAAGGGAAGGCGGCAAAGGCGGGCGGCAAAGACCGCCTTTGCCGATCGCCCGGTGGCGCGGCGGCAAAGGCCTTTGCCGGCCTTTGCCGCCGCCAACCCTGATCGGCAAGAGTTTTCGAAAAAAATAAAAAAAGGATGGACCCGCCAAGCCCATCCGGCCTGCGAGCCCATCTAGGCCCTCCGAGCCCATCGCCGCCCCGCGCCGCGGCTACCGCCGCGCCGCGGGGGCCGACTCGCCCGCGCCGCGGGCCGGAGCTCGCCCGAGCGCGCGGGCCGCCGGCCGCCGCCGCTGCCGCCGCCCACCGCCGCGGGCCGGCTCGCCCCGCGCCCCGCCGGGCGGAGCTCGCCAGCCCGCCGGGCCGGGGCCGCCGCACTCCGTCGCGGGAGGCGGATCCGGCCTCGCCGTCGCGGAACAGACCCTATCCGGGCCATTGCCGCCGTCTCGCCGCCGCCCCGCACTTCGATGGCGACGTCGTGCTCGTCGCCGCCGTGCTCGCCGAACCGTCGTTGCCCGAACACGTGCTCCCGTCGTGCCACGGGGACGGCCTCCGCTGCGGCGGCGCGCGGCGGCCGCGTGTCGCTTGCCCCAATACCACCTCGCCGGCGGCCTCGAGGGCGACGAAGTAGCCGCTCCGGGGCTCGGGGACGCCAGCGGCGTCGACGCGCCGCCGTGGAGGTCGATGCGACGGGACCCGGCACGGCGCCAGAACTGCCATGGACGGAGCTCGACGCGGCCGGTGGTGCAGGAGATGGCGCAGACCGGCGTCGTGGCGGCGGCGTGCGTGGTGGCGCGATCGGAGCGGTACGCCGAGAGCGGCGAGAGGACGAGGCGGCGGAGGACGAGAGCGTACGTACGCCGACAGCAGCTGCACACGCTAGGAGTGTTTGTTCTCTGGTCCACGGACGTGCTCGAGAGAGAGAGATATCCCGGTTGTGCCAATGACAAGAGAGATAGGGTTGTGTTTGTTTTGTGCCAATGACTAGTGGACCCCCGAGGACATGTGGCGAGCTAGGAGTGGCCACCATGGGCATCACGCGGATCGCCTCCCACCAGCCTTTGCCAATTAAAGGGGCAGTCGCCTCCCACCAGCCGGCGGTGGGCACATGGGCCTTGTTGGGCCGGATCTTTGCCGACTTGCCCAAGAAGGGCGGTCGGCGAAGCTTTTTTTTTTTTACTTTTTTTTATTTTTTGTTTTAAATCTTCCAAATTCAAAAGCATGAGAAGATAAAATTTTTTGAATTGAAACTTTTTCTGTTATCCTAGTATATTGTTTACAAGCACATATTTAAATTTGAGACTTTTTTATTACATTTTGCTATATTTAGCTCATTTAATTCATTTACTTGAATTTTTTTTCGATAATCAAAATTGAACTACGAGTGTATAAAATAGTGGAATGTAGCCACTCAAAAAATTTTATTCATGTTTGAGAGTGTATATTAAGGCCAATTATATTCACTCACCTAAAGTTTTGAAAGAATTATTCACGAAACATGACTATTTAGTTGTAGAAGAAATGTTTTTTAATTATATAAAATGCAAACGAAGTCCAAAAATCACGAAACTTGGCGAGGTGTGATCCCATGGCATGTGGAGGCTGTGATAAAAAATTGAGAATGTTTCGAACAAGTTCGACGACGGATGGCTAAAACCCGGACATCTCGCACATGTAACAACAAGTGATCACGTGAGGAGATGTATGGGTTTTATACATCCGTTGTCACAACTTGTTCGAAACATTCTCAATTTTTTATCACAGCCTCCACATGCCATGGGATGACACCTCGCCAAGTTTCATGATTTTCAGACTTCGTTTGTATTTTTATATAATTAAATAACACTTCTTCCGCAATTGGAGAACCATGTTTCGTGAAGTAGGAGTTAAAATTTTTAGGTGAGTTCCTGCATAGGGCCTCAAAATACATTACCTAACATGAATATAATTTTTTGAATGGCTAGGTTTCATTATTTCATGCACCTACAGTTCAATTTTTACTTTTTCGAGAAAAATGCAAGTAAACAAAATAAATTCAAGAAATATAGGAAAAATTTATCAAAATGTTTCAAATTTTAAAATATGATTCAATACAATCTAGAATGATCACTGAAAAATTTTGAAATCAAAATTCAAAAGAAAAAAATTCTTTGCCGCCTCGCTAGTCCGGCAGTCAAAAGCATCCTTTGCCGGCCTAACTTTAGTCGGCAGGCGGCAAAGGCCTGTCTTTGTCGACTGCCATGCCTTTGCCGCCTGCCTAAACTTGGGCAGGTGGCCTCTTTGCCGCCTGCCGTGGCCTTGGCGGTCGGCAAAACAACTGGGCAGTCGGCAAAGTCAGGTTTTCCAGTAGTGGCGGTGGCCGGATCGGGACGCCGGGCTGCAGATTCGGGCGGCACGGCCGTGGATTCGCCCCTCCGTGTCAGGGAGAACGGATGGACCTGAACAGCTGTTAGCCGCAAAGAATATTAGCGGGTTTGCAACTAGCCACTAAGCCGCGAACCTTGCGGGCAAGCGTTTCGCGGACACAACAAATTTACCCGCAAAACCCGCAACACCTCTGTGCAATACGGTCCCAACGAGGATGTAATTACCTAGTGGCCTCCATTACCATTCTTCTGAGTTTTCTTCTAGGCTGCTCGTGGGTCAGAATCTATTTATACATATGCAGCAAGTGAATCCAACGACATTAGTCTATGCATGGCGCACAAAATGATCTCAATTGTATAAATCACCAGGAGAGAACAAGTCGATTTTACGGTGCGTGCGCAAACACCGCGCTTCTTTCGTGGGATACCTGCGTGATTATGTGGGTTGTAAATTTCCAGTGGAAGCAGAAGTAGCCGAGAATGCACTTGTCCAGCTCCTCGATGAGCTGCACCAGCAGGGCGTCCGGGTTCATCTTGTTGTGGAAGAAGGCCAGCACATTCTGCTCGTAGCCCTCCGTCTTCTTCAGGTAGTCGTACGATAGCGTGCACAGGTGCGGGCACTCCTTCAGGTCTTCGAAACCCGATTTGCGTCACTGGAAAAGAAAAATCCCGATCGATCGGTTAATCAGACCAATGTAAAAAAGAAAAATCAAAAGTAAACACGCCGTTTCCATGCGGTTCGTCGTCATCAATAAATAATGCAATAATAGCGTAAAGATTAAAAAAATAAAAAAAATAAAAAAAAACCCTAGCTAACAGGCTTCGGACACGTTGAGCAGCGGCATCACCGGCTTCGGCGGGCTTGCGTGGTGTCGTATACGTGGATGGCTCGCCCGTAGCCAACGGCATGATGGTGAGGCGCAGCTACACCGCCTGTTGCCCTGCTTCGTCGCGCGGTAGATTCAGCATAGATATGATTCTTGCGGGTTGTTGCGGGCTTCTGTGTTGCCCAACGGGCTCAGCGGGTTGAATGATGTTTGGCCGCAAAGAAATCGCAGCTCGACCGCGATAGCCGCGAAGTTAGTTTTTGCGGGGCGAGCGGGCGGGTTTCTTTAACAACCCGCCCCGCCTGCATCCTGAGCTGCAACACTCTTATCTGAATCGTTTCAGATGTGCAGCTGTGGATTTGTTTCAAAAGTGGACAAGTACACAAGCATGCGAGACTTAGGGCCGCTTCAGCAATTGTGAGGCGGCATACATAGAATTTTACCATGTTCAGAAAATCAAAAGGCTGGTGTGATGCATCAGAATGCAGAACAGTGTATATGCGGGTTTGCCATTGCCAAAGTTGCCTCCAGCAGTATTTTCACCTGATCGGAGTGAAACAAAGACGACGACGTTAGATCCTCGCTGCTAACAATATGATGAAACCGCATCGGACGATGCGGCCCCAGCGCATGCACACGGCGGCGTAGCGGGCGACGCCTGTGTGCAGGCGCAGCGGGCAACGTCGCCGGCGTCCGACAACACTAGGGAGAAGATTGCGTCGAAGAGCAGGGCGTCGGGCACGGTGGCCAGAGGATCAACGGCGCGCCAGCTGCTGCCTTTTTCGGTTTTTTGGTAGGCGGCGACAACGGGATAGCCACCCTTTCGTGTTGTGGGTCGGCGGCGGCGCGGTGGAGCCATGGTATATGAAGCTAGGAAAAAGGAACACAATGCACGAAAGATGGGCGGCATCGTGAGTTTATAGGCAAAATATACGCGATTAGTCGTTAGGATCGGATTGGCATTGGACACCCTACGCGTCTCGAAATCGGTAAAAAAAATATACATCTTCTTCTATCTATACAGTATATACGTACTCCCTTTGTCCTTAGATACAATGTATTTTGCTTTGTCCTGAGTCAAATTGTTCTAGATTTAACCAAATTTATAGAAAAAATAATAATATTTATAATGTCAAATGAGCATAATTAGGTTTATTATGAGATATATTTTCATAATTTATTTTTTTGAAGTGTTAGATGATAATATTCTTTGGTATAGATTTAGTCAAACTTAAATTAAGTTGACTTAATAAACTAAAATGCACTATATTATAGGACGGAGGAGTACATCTATCCATACACTCGAAAGCCAAGTACATCGTGTTTGTAAGTTGTCTCATAGTAATTCTATTTAAGTTGTCTCAATAGTAATTCTATTTTCTTATTATGTATATAAAAAAAAAAAAATATTATTAGTTGCATGACAACCACAGCATGTACAATAACAGAGTATAATCGTCTCATAGTAGCTTGGTTGTTTCGCGAAATAACCATATCTTTCTTCTCTCCTCACCAAAAAATCTTATTAGGACAAATATATTAGTATTATCTCATAAGTAGTCCCGTACAGTACCACATATAAAGTAACAAATATATAATTAATTTTCTTTTAAGTTGTCTCATAGTAGTTCGGGAGCCCTTAATTTGTGGATACAACCAAGAAATGTTTGTGATTTGCACAACAATAACGGATACAACAAAGAAATGTTTGTGAGTTGCAGACAATAACCACGTGAGCAGCAGCAAGTCCTGCCCGATGAATTAATCTTCGATTCTCTAATCTACTGTATGGTACATTGTCCAATTGTCCAAAGTGTTCAGGTTCATAAATATATAACTTTTTATGACAATCCGAATGGGACAATTCTCATACTTATGCAAATAAATAAATTTACACGTTGAATATGAATTACTTTTAAAGATATAAACATGGTACTCATTTTACTTTATATTTATTAAATAATACTAGTATTTATAAATATATGTTTTAGTTTGATTTTCATGATTATAATAATATACCATATACCATACTCCTCATAGTAGGTGTATAGTTGAGGGGTGTCCTGATTCCTGTCCTACTATTGAAGGACCACTTTGAACACTGCTGAAAAAAGGAGCTAAGCTAAAGTACTTTCGGAGGGCATCATCATCAGATGAAAAATTATTTTCACAAGACATCATCATCAGATGAAAAATATTTTAAGAAGACATATAATCAGATGAAAAAAAAACAATGTAGTCAATAAGTACTGCGCTGAACTATGGTAATATCTCAGCAGCATAGACCTGAAAAACAGGATTGTAGGTGAAGGTCAATAGGTCACAAAGTAGAAAAACCTTTAATCCAACAATGATCATAGAATCTCCTCACCACCGAAATCCGAATCCTAACCATGACCCAGCAACTCCCCAATTCTAATCCACCGAAATCCAAACCCTAACCATGACCTAGCGACTCCCCTACTTCAAATCCATCGAAATCCGAACCCGACCTAGCAACTGCCCCACTTCCAATCCACCACAATCCGAACCCTTACCATGACCCAGCAGCTCCCCCACTTCCAATACACCGAAATCCGAACCCGACCCAACAACTGCCCCACTTCCAATTCACCACCGAAGACCCCAAAACCCCCAAATTCGAACCCTAACCATGACCCAGGAGCTCCCCACTTCCAATCCACCAAAATCCGAACCCTAACCATGACCCAGCACCCTCACTTCCAATCCACCGAAATCTGAACCCTAACCATGACCCAGCAACTCCCGCACTTCCAATCCACCACCGAAGGACCCCAAAAAGCGGATCGCCTGCCTTCCTCCGAAGGTCGGCCCCAAGTGCGCGCAGCGAGGCCGTCATGGCGAAACGCGAGCGCGGAGGTCTCTCTGGCAACGCAACAGGCAACTCGACCTCAAAGAGAGGTTTTTTTTAGAATTGACCTCAAAGAGAGAGATGCGGGTGCCGGATGTTTTAAAGGGAGTTTACGGCCCAACCCAAAGGGGCCCAAATACATGGATATATACCTAATTTAATAAAAGGCACAAAAAGGAGAAGGACATTTTGGCCGAATCTGGCCCAGTTCGGCCCGCGTACGAGCGCCGATACAGGCAGGCCGGCCCAATAGAATGGCCTGGGCGGCGGGTCGTATTTCGGAAAAGGCCGAGGTTTTTTTGCAAGAAAAAATGAGAGAGGATGGACGTCGGGTCGTATTTCAACAAAGTGGAAGGATTTTTTTTTTAAAATAACCGTAGCTCGTCCGATCGGGCCATCCGTACAGCAGATCGGACGGCCGAGAACGATGAGCAACGTGGCTTCACCGGGGGCAAGAAAATTTGTCGGCTTATATAGGTTAATGGTAGATTATTGGTCAGCAATACGACGGTGATGCGGACAGCCATACACATGCGGAAATCAACAACGTGCAGCTGCCCGGCGCTGAGCTGCAAGACATCCCAATGCAATACAAGAGCAGGCCTGATCAATCATCGTGTATATCTAGACACAAGAACTCCAATCATCGTGTATATCTAGACCTGATCAAACATCGAGTCAGGTTTGGGTCGGAAAAACAAAAATGATTGGACCACAACCTTTGGCTGAAGCCCAACTCGACACACCCGTATGTCAGGCTATTTCTCAAGTTTTGGTCGAAAATCATAGCTCGGACTAACCCGACGCATTGGCGAGTCAGGTTGGATTTTTTTTGGGGGGCAGATCAGATTGGTGAACCATCAATCGGTCTTCGTATGCCGTTCTTAGGCAACCTGTACAAGTGCAGAGACTGACATATCCTAAGACGCGCCTGAGGGATCAAGTGCTAGAAAAACAGGGCACTTTGTAGTCACATGGACGTTGCTATCTGTAGCAAAGCTCGTCTTCAAGTTGAGCAGTTGGGCACTGAGAGCTCAATTGCCGCCGAAATTGCAGACTCTGGATCAAACCATCAGTTTATTTATCATCGGTGAAATTGCTTTAACATGTTAACCTCAGACAAACATCCCAACAATCCTGAAAGGAGGAGAAGAAGAAAACAAACAGTTCCCATCGTACAGAAGATGGACTTATTTTCCATACGGCATTTTCATCTCTGAAGAAA
Source organism: Themeda triandra (assembly GCA_018135685.1). NCBI lineage: Eukaryota > Viridiplantae > Streptophyta > Magnoliopsida > Poales > Poaceae > Themeda > Themeda triandra. Next base: position 112,835 of record JAENPR010001569.1, on the reverse strand, counting down.
AACAAAAAGGGCTGGTACAAACAGTGGTTTGTTCCATCTCCCTGGAGACAGACAGGGGGTGAAGTCAAAACACAGTGATATGTTCCAAGCGAAGTTATTTGTAGGCACAGCACCGGGCTGTGCAGCAGTTCCCCCGTCAACAACTAACCAAAAGCTGTGCTCCTGTGCCTCAACTGAGCCCTTCCGACTCAGGCGTTGAATGAATCAAGATGAGGTTTTGTATTAGGGTACATCTACAAGCTCTGTCCAGCGTTGGCGGCGTCATCATCAGTATAACAAATGCTCGAAAACACGGTCTACGTTTCGTTGCCACTTCGTCTCGTACAGATTCAGAAGCCTCTCAGCAGGTGTCACTCCTGTAGCAAGGTAAGCTAATTAGGATCTTCAGGAACAGAACAATTTGATTGGTGGCAGCAAAGCTAAAAATATGATCAGTCACAAGAGGATGCTGAATAGCATTACCTGTTCTCACCACTTCGTCAACCTCTCTAAGGAAACCAACCTCCTTGTATCCTCTTCTTTCCAGTCCTTTCTGGGGTTAGGACAACATAAACATTATTACAAAGACTTCTCTCAACTTGGCCTTACTTTGGGGAAAAATAATTAATCATAGCAAAGTACTCTAATTTACTAACCTTGGCCAGTTTTAGAGCTTCCTCAGCTAAATCTCTTACATATCCATCACGAAATGGTGTCTTCAAACCAGTCACAGGTACCTGATGAATGTAACACAGCAAAACTAAATAAATCTGCTGGACTTTATTCTTTTATCTATAATAGACAATTTCTAATCATAAGAATATGGTGAAGTTCTATTTGACAATTGTGGTTGTGAGGCAAACCAAACTTTAGTTTCCTATCAAGAATGTTTTCTGTGCCCAACAACAAAAAGACCTTTTTAGTCCCAAGCAAGTTGGCTTAGGCTATAGAGTTGAAACCCAAAATGAGCCACCAACAAAAAGGGAAAAAAAGGAAAAGAAAAATCAACATTGTGCGGAAGGAGTGAGTGCACAATTATTTTGAGATACCTTCCGTCTTAGCATCTCTCTTTCCTCCATTGTCCAATCAAAAGTCATGTCCAAAATGCTTTGTAACGATTCCTCATCGTAGAGCAGGCCAACCTGTACACTCGCATAAAGTAAAATTCTGATTAAAACTTCTAGCAAAAACTAGAAATAAACTAATACTGTAGAGAGCCCATATTCATATTAACTAGTGGTCATCAGAGGCAGTGCACAGAAATACAAAACAAAGTCAAAGGAAAGAAGATTACAAACCCAAAATGCAGGCAGTGCACACAATCTCCTCCATGGGCCACCATCAGCACCTCTCATCTCAAGGTACCTCTTTAACCTAACCTGCAAGCACAATACAGAGGACAAGAGTTATTGCGATAAATAGCAACGACAGATACGACATCATGTAAAGGGATAAAAGGGTAACCTCAGGAAAAATTGTTGTTAGATGGTTCTCCCAATCATTAAGAGTAGGCAACTCCCCAGGAGCCTGTGGGAGCTTTCCTTGCATAAACTCCTGCAAAATAAATGGAGAGTTAAAAAAAATCTAAAACATTAAAACACAGAACTACAGAAGTAAAAGGACATCAAGGAGAGAAATATACCCGAAACGACATTCCAGTGCAGTCAATATACTTTTTATTTCGGTACACAAAATACATGGGGACATCTAGTGCATAATCCACATATTGCTCAAACCTGCACCCCAAACCAGAAAATATAATTAGGACCGTTTCACATGGAAACTATCTTTAAAGGAAATGGGGCAATCAATCAAATTACTGGCACTCAAGGTGGGGCGAGGGCGGAGTTCAAAAGGAATGCTAACCCAAATGAATTGTCGAAGACAAAAGGGAGCATCCCTGCACGGTTGTTATCAGTATCTGTCCAGATTTGGCTGCAGATAAGGGTACCTGTGTTAATAACTGCACATTAACTTATGTATGTCCTGAAGGGCTACCAAGTAAATACCTCCTTAAGCTGAGATATCCATTTGGTTTTCCTTCTTTAAAAGGGGAATTGGCAAATATTGCAGTAGCAATCTGTTAAATGAACAAGACAGGATGATTTGAGAACAGCAAATAAATTATCATAGAAGACAATAAAAATACCCACAGGCTGAAATGCGAGGCCAGCGCGAAATTTCCTTATCATATCCTGTTCTGAACTGAAGTCAAGATTAACCTGGACATAGAAGAATGGACTTCAGTCAAAATTATCATAATATAAATCAGTTAACTTCTTTAGTGAATCAACTTATGTCATAGAGAGTTTCAAGTATCATTGAGTATCACTCAAATGGAGAGTGATGTTGTTCTGAAAATGCTCACCTGCACAGTACATGTCCGAACATCATATCAAGGCCAAAAGTACCAACTTTAGGCATGTAATTCCTCATTATTTCGTATCTTCCCTACAAACCAATGATTGTTTTTGTCAGATTTTACACGAAATAGTAACAGTCTTTGCCTAAGGCATATCTAAACAAGGCTACAGTATGAGTTATCAGTCATTTTTTCCCCCTAAGTGCTCAGCATTGACTGGGTAACTAGCAAGTAGCAAGTCTATATTATTGTGTCCGAAATGGGAGATGTACCATGACATCATTTCTAGTGATAGCATCTTATTTAACTATTTAAGTATCAAGAATAGTATGCTTAAAAGTTGAAACAAACATGATGGGTTGTCCAGGAACAAACAAAAACGAAGTTAGAAAAAGGTTTACAAGGTTAAAGGCTAGAATTACCTTTGGCATTATTGGTATATCACTCAGCGCCCATTTCGGCTGAAAGCCAAGCCCAAGAAATCCTATTCCCATTTCCTCTCCAACTGCTTTGACCTGCAAGAACAGGCACACTTTGAGGTCATACCTAATTGCACTGAAATGCATAGGTCTTGCAGGGACAATACAATGTAGTGCTGGTGCCATAAAATTTTGAACATTTTCCCATGAGACCCTAGTCAGCGTGTTTACAAAACTACAAAGTAACTCCACGGTGTTCAAGTTAAAGGTATAGTTCTCAACAGAATTATCACGGTAAGGAGGCAGGGGTGTCAGTAAACATTTGGTTCACAATGAGTTTGGTATTGTATCATCTCTGGCAAAAGAATGTACAGTCTTATATTATATGAAGTAAAAATACAGAAGAGCTAAGATCATAGTTTCTGCAAGATGCTGTACAAGGAATGCAATGTCAGTAAGAGAAAGTTACCTGATAAAGATGTGAATTGACCTCAGCACAAGTTTGATGTAACGTTTCAAGAGGAGCGCCACTGAGTTCAAATTGGCCTCCAGGTTCTAGTGAGATGCTTTGCTTTCCCTACATCCATAGGAACAAGTCAGGTTACAAAGATAGACCTGCACAACCTTCTGTTAAGCTGTGTCATCTAAAGCATATGAGTGAGAGGGACACGTCGAAATGACAGGCAACACCCTTTCCATCCAATTTCAATTGTTGGTGGATGATATATAGCAGCCATGTTCATACGAAAGAGAAGGAGCAGAATGGAACAGTACCTGCTTGAGGCCGATAACATAGTTTCCTTCCATTATCTTGTCCCAATCAAATCGCTCAGCGAGCCCGTTCAGAATGTCGCGAATCTGATCGTATTTTATCGGGCGTAATGTGTCGACTTCGAAACCAAACTTTTCATGCTCCGTGCCAATTCTGTAAAGGACAGACGTTTACTTTTGGGGATAAACTGTACAGCCAACTGAAATACACTTTCCTTTTTTTAAAAAAAAAAGGAAAATACAGGGACAGCTTCAATAAATACCAGAATTGTCGATGCTAAATGAACTTGAACATAATTACAAAATAAAAACAGTGGCCAAGTGATCACCACACTCATGAATTCATCCTAGTACACAGTACGTGCTAGAGCCTGCCCACGACTCATCGTTAAAAGGAACTAATCCATCTGAAATGTTTGGCACTCCCACTAGCAATTGAAAGTAACCTCAATTTTGGAACTACACAGCGTCGTTGGTTATAAGAAAGCACCATACGTATGAAACAACCAAAAGGATTACGCGTCCACGTCAAACATTCCCCCACTCTGACACAGTATAGGAACCAAAACAAATAAAATAAGAAAAAGGAGGAGCATATGGAAGCTTTATCTGACCTCCAATTCTCCTTGGGCTTGCAGCCGGAGGCGAGGTAGGCGACGAGGTCCTCCTTGGTGAGCGGCTCCATCATCTGCACGGCCTCCTCCGTGGGGGGACTCGCCGCGACGGCCCCGCCCCGCGTCTTCCTCCCCGTCCTGGCGGCCGGCGGGAACCGAACCACCGCTAGCCCGCTCGTCCGCCTCCCCCTCCCTGCCGCCGCCGCCGGGTCCGGCGACACCCGCGCGACCGCGAGCCGCGACGCCACCGCCATCGAATCCACCCGCCAACTAACCTGCCAAAAAATCCACCCCGATTTAAGGAAAACAAAAAAAAAAAAAAAGGAAGTCAGCGGCAATCGCGGAATCCGATACGCGCGCACGCAGGCGCCAGCCGTCCGTCGAGCTGAGCCGCTCACTCACCTCGCCGACCGGGACACGGAGGCTAGGCTAGGGCTCGCCGGCGTCCACTGCTGCCGGCCGCCTCTGCTCTTCCGGCGCAGTACCAGTGCGGTGGGATGGAGCAAGAAGAGACGAGGGGGCCAAGGGCGTGCTGGTTTGGTTATTTATAAAGCGGTGCGGTGGGGCCCGGGCGTCAGCGCCGCGCCGGCGCCACGTCAGCACGGCGCGTTGAAGTGCGCGCGGCCCCCATCAACCCCCGCACGGCAGCAACAAGCCAGAAGCCGCCGGGGGGCGGCGAGGGGATGGTCAGTGCGGGCTTGCGGCGGCGTCTTCGACGTCACTGACGTGTGGGCCCGGCCGCCCTGCTGATTGCGAGAGGTGAGCCATTCCGTTGCTACTAGTAGAGTGGGACTTCTTTAGTGGTGGAACAGACACAATGATCCTGCGAGCTTTAGGGCTAATTAATTATTAATTCTTGGCGAAAGTGGGAGTGCTCGGCTCACACGATGCTTCTACTGATGGTCCGAGGCTGCTGAAGTGGAGTCAGGTGACCACTGAATCATCACTGATGACGGAGACGATGATGAGATGATGCCCGCGCGAGGATCCTCTGCGGTGGCAGGCAAGTGGCAACACACAATGGTAAAGAGATCAGAGATGCTTCATGCTTGTGAGTGCCGGCACGCAACAGTCGACGCCGACGCCGACGACCTTCTCGGCTCGAATTCGAATTCGAAGGCGTGCCTTCTCGAACTGCAACTGCAGCGAGAGTTCGACACTGCTCATTTGGGGATCGGATCCGCTACGGTGGCGATGCGCGCGCTGCCGCAACCAACCCCGGCCGTCCGGGCGTCCGTCCGTCGTTGCTGGCGTCCGCACGCGATTCGACCTCCCCGATTCCGATTTGGATTCGCCGTCTCTCTCCCCGACACCGAGTAGTGTGCATCGCAACCACCTCCTGTGTGCAGAGGGAAACATGATCACGAGTGCTGGTGCACGTCAGCATGCACGCGCAAAACAAAATGGTCCGGGACCCGGGAAGGAAGACGTGGAACGCATAAATCTCACGGAAACCTTGTACTGTAATAACGAAATCGGTTTAACTTTACAGGGCAAAAATGCATAAAAACACCTCGTTTAAACAAGAAGGAAATTCCAGCAGTGCTGTGCCCGTGTACTGTCCTTGCGCACCGCACCGCACCGCGTGGCGAGTGGCGAGTGGCGAGAGAGAGTGAACCTTGCGCATTTCCGCGGCCAGGTTCGGCCGAGTTAGCCTCAATGCTCGATGCTCGAGCGAGCACATGATGAGCATCAGATCAGGTGGAGCATGTGGGCTCTGCTGCAGTGCGTGCGCTTCTGGCTTCTTTGATCCTTCTCTGGCCTTTTTCTGTCGTGGGAGGCCAAAACAACAATGGTAAACAATGGGGCTGGCCACGTGCGGATACAAGTCGCTGCAACCTGCCTGAAAGCCAAAATCTTTCTGCAGGTGTATACTCGATCCGTCCAAGTGTCCTTTTCACGTCTCGAAAGCATTTTTTAACTTTACTAAATATATAAAAAAGTTTATTAATGTTTACTCCTATAGTACTCCTAGATAAATTCTTAAATATACTTTTATACAAGTTTATTTAGATACACAAATGTTGCTAATATTTTCATAAATCCAGTTAAATTTAAAATTACATAAAATTTAAAGTTTAGTTAGATATACAAATGTTTTTAATAAGTGATCTAATTCTCTTATTTACAAGGTTGAGCCATTTTTCTCTTTACCTTTATCTAAAATAAAATAGACCCGACTGTGTTTTCCATTATCTAAAAAAATGCAAGTACAACTACAGTGAGTGAACTTTTTTAGCAAATTCTTTGAGATTAAGTACACTGAGTGAACTGAACACTTGCCAATGTTGGGTTAGGTCCATCTCCATTTTTTTTTTTGAGCACTTTCTTGTGGCGCGGCCGTGTTAATAACTTGTGTATTTGGGCTAACCAGTAGTCGTGCCAAATAGCCATTTGCTCAGGTTGGATGGATAACGTGGCCATTTGTAATTGTGTGCCATAATAGCCTGGCCCAGTTAGTGGTTTTTTTTTTGAAGCCCAGTTAGTGGTTAGTTATGCGGTTATGCGTCAGTGTCAAGGAGACTGGGCCGCTTCTTGTTGGGCCACTTCGTCCAACTAGCCCCGCCTGTCGTCGCTCGGGCTTTTTCCCCGCCGCCTGCTGCGCGCGTGAGCCGCTCGTGCTTCTTCTCCGCCACCGGCTGTGCGCTCGAAGATGTGAGGAGGGGGAGGAGCAGCAGCGCACGGCGTCCATCCGCGTCAGAAGGGAGAAGAAGCCGGTAAAAGCTATTTTTTTCGGCTTCTTGCGTTTTGGGGAGATTCGCCGGAGGAGCTGGTTTACCATAAACCCGTTTGGTAGCCTTGCGTCCAAAACAGCTGCTCAAGAATCGCTACCAAACGGGGCCGGAATCGGAGATATTTCCCTCTTACCGACTATATATCCTTATCGATCGGACACAAATAAACCCCAATCTCCAGATCCCACCGGCCCCAAATCATTGTGCTCCGAAACATAGATCAATCCCACCAACAGATGTGGAAAGCCTAGATCAATCCTTCTGCTTTAGAAGATCCCACCAACAGATCAAGAAAACATAACCAAGAGATGTCTGCAGGGCCCAAGGAACAGCTTGGATCTCGGAGACGGCGCGACACCATCCAATCTGTGGCAGGATTCCAGTCAGGCAAATTCCGGCTCAGGGGCAACATGGGGCAGCTTGTGCTCAGGCGTCTCATATATGTCCATGGATCGGCGCTGGCGATGGCCCCGGCATCGGTTCCAAATCCAATCCCATAGAGATGGATTGATTTCTTCACAGGTGAAAAGTAAGGTCTGTCTCTGCCATGAAGACACTATTTGTCACATTGAAAAAAATGGGTATTTCCTTCCATTCGACATCTGGCGTCATATACATTCGCTAATGCCATTGCGAGATGCTGCTCGAGTGGCCTGTGTGTGTCGAGCCTTTCTATGTTCCTGGAGAACCCGCCATGACCTCACTTTCAGTAATGAAACATTGGGTTTGAGTAATGATGCCTGTGGAAACGATGAAACAGCAAAAGATTTCTGCAGAATAGTTGACCACATTCTGAAAAAGCGCTTGGGCAATAATTTGAAGAAACTCAGACTTTTGGATGCTCCAAATCACAATGCGACGTACCGTCGTTATCTTGGCAGTTGGCTTCAGAGTGCTGTGACACCAGAGATTGAAGAACTCACACTTGAACTGACTGAAAATTTTGCTGGGAATAAGAAGTACAAATTCCCATTGTCAATTTTATCGCATGGCAATGCAGAGTCCCTTCGTTATCTTTCCCTAGAGGAATGTGCCTTTCATCCTACAGCTGGTCTTCATTGCTTCAGTAGCTTGACGAGATTAGACATGTTTTTGGTATATATTAAAGGAGATGAGCTCACAAACCTTCTTTCCAATACCCTGGCTTTGGAATCCTTGGACCTCAATTGTTGCTGTGAGATAGTTTGTTTGAAGGTACCTTGCCTTACGCAGCTAACCCATTTATCGGTGTCTGATTGCAGTAAGCTGAAAGAAATAAAGAGCACAGCTCCAAATCTATCCAGTTTTCGCTTTGGAAGTAGTCAACACGTACAACTCTCAATTGGGAAAGCATTGCAAGTGAATAAGCTTTATATTGACTGTCAAAGCCATATTTGTTGCAGTCGTTCTGAGCTTGCTTTTAGCAAGCAAAATCTTGAAACTCTTGGTGTGCATTCCGAAAGTGAGACGGTCAAAACACCGTTGGTATCTAGGAAACTCATGTACCTCAGGTTTTTGAGCATCACGCTTGAAGGACTGACATTTGATCAGGGCTTTGATAATTTTTCTTTGAATTCTTCCACGGAGGCTTTCGTATTGGAGGTATCACAGCGAATCATGGATCATCCCAACTATGATGAGATCCGGTATCATAGACGTGCTAGTACCTGGGTTCATCAAGCATGTCATGTTCTCCGTGCCTGGCTGAGCTAACATTTCACCACTTTGTGAATTCTCGAATGGCTTCGACAACTATGCCAAACAGACTATTAGTATCTACTGCAGCTGATATGGCTATTGCAAATGTAGCAGTAGCGAGTTTTTAAAGTTGTGTGTGGGTACCAAATAAGTATTTCCTCTTTCTCAAAAAAAGTGATCATTTCCGAATGACAGCGAGTACTCCCACCGTCCCACAATGAATGTCGTTTTGGGCTGCGTGAGCGTCTTCATTCATTCTAAGTGTTGTGCATATAGAAATGTTCTAGAATGTAATCACCTCCCTAAGATAAATCAAAATATCTCGTGGTTACAGTGGCATCAAAAGTTTAATGAAATTATTTTACTTGTTACCGTAAAAAAATTATTTTACTTGGTCCAAATGTGACTATTGTGAAACAACACACGAGTACATAGCCATAGCCAGCCCCCACCACCAACCACGTGATGACAAACATGTCATCACGTCTTAGTAGAGCTTCTCTTATTGATGCTGATTTTCTATGAGAAATGATTCTCTGAGTAAAAGTGCTTCTTTTTCATGATTATCTTTTTTAAAAGGGTATTTTTCATGATTCTCTAGGATAAACTCTATGTATATAATGACTCTATGCATGGAGTAAATTACGAGACACTATATTTTCCAACTCTCAGCGCTCTAGTTTGCTAGTCCATTTAAGAGGATCACTTTACAAGGTCAGCATATATAAAATTATTTTTAAGTAGAAAACTATATGTTTACCAGAGCCTATGCTCTGCGAGCTCTACCAAAGATGCTCTAAGTTTATCCATTTTTGTCACGTCAACCTTGCAAATCCTTTCTGTCAAAAAAAAAAAACCTTGCAAATCCTCATGTTTCTTGAGCCATCAGCATCAGACCTAAACCTACTAGCTTCCGGGGAAATACAAGCACCCCCTACTGCTGCCCTCGTTAACATTATGACGTTTCAAGCAGAAAACTAGAAACGTAAACAAGTCGAGAAAGCAGCCGGGAAACGTCACATGCATACAGCTTGCTTACCGGAGTGAGGACTGAGTACATGGAAATAAACGGCCGGGCCGAATCAGAACTCAACGGGAGATGACAAGCAGGTAATGCCGATGCATCGCATCCATATCATCCGCGCAGCTGACCTCTGTCGCCTGCAGTCTAGTCTTGCTAAACTATGATGACTGATGAACGATCCGCAGCGTAAAAAAACACACGGTTTCAATCTTCTCTACCTAGCATATTTTTTATTTTATTTTTTAGTGCAAGACTTAGATTTTGTCTAGGTCTTAGTGGCCCTTGCCTCTGCTTGTTGAACGTGTGGCGAATTCACACCGGAAGGCATTAGTATTAATATCCCAGCTTCTGCATCGACCAATGCATATAGATAATTCTTATTACAACACGTCACTTTAAACCCACGCAAACTCATACAAAAGGCACGTCTACCAAACTTTCCGGACCAAGTTGCCTCATCGAAAGAATAAGTGCTACACACGTCCTCCAGCTGCCAGTCAGAAGACCTCTGAATCACGCAGGTCATCTTTGTACCTCTAAACTGCTGGCCAACACCTCCCATGTCAGCCTACTTGCCAATTTCATGGGCGCCTCCCACGCCGGCCTTTACCAAATTCGTGGTCCACTATCAACAGATGTAAGGCCCTCGAATTGCCACGCCAACGCCCTCCTCCTGATCGCCTTCCTCTGTTGTTGACACTGCAAGTTTGAATCCTCAACTAGGACTTCACCTTCCTCGCACGATGCCGACTGCGCAGTGCCGCCTTACACCACCACCGAAAGCAGTCTCCCAGATCCATAGTCACCAGCGATGTCAAAGCCGAGTTGGGTCACAAAAGACGGCGCCTCCAAGGAGGGAACGACACTGGTGGTGCCGTCGTCACTCGTCCTGATATGGACAAGGTTTTCACCCAGAGAACCCTCTGCAGTAGGGATGGAGCTCCAAGATGACGCCCCCAACATGGAGAACGACGCCATAGAGCGCCGCCGCCATCGCCACTAGCAAGATTGTTGAAAAATGCTTTCGCCTAGAACATCGCATCCCTTACTGCACATACATGGCGGCTCACACGCCAGGACCACGACCACGGTAGTCTTTTCGAGTTGGTGCCCCCGCCGTGCCTCTTTCCCAGACGCCGATATGTTCGTCACTGGACCAGCTGCCCGCGCCACACAGCTTCACGAGCGGATTCCGCCGCCCAGCCGTGCGAGTAGAAGCAGTTGTACCAGTGTCGAATCACGCCGTCGTCGTTGCTGCGTCCACAACCTCTGCTGTTTTGCACGGCCGACGCCAACGCTGTCACGCACGAGCCGGCCCGATTGGCTGCGCCCCATCGCCGCGGGCTGGTCGGTCAGGCCAGCCACCATCGCCCCAGGCGCAGGCAGGGCCGGCCAGCCACCATCGCCCCAGATGCAGGCAGGGGCCCGTCGCCCCCAACTTCGGATCTGGCCACAGACCTGAGCTCGTGCCTCCTCGGCACCATCCTTGCCGGGGTCGCCGGATCAGCATCGGAATAGCTGGATCCAGCCGCCCGCGCCGTGGATCATCGGCGGCCGGAGTAGAGACCACCACCGCGAGAAGAGCCCACCACAGAGAGATGAGAGAAGGATGAAGGAAGAGAAATAGAGCCTCGCCGCCACTATCCTCATGGGCTGCGCGGCCTCCGGCAGCACGCTCTGGCGGCGGCGAGGGGACACATGAGGGAGAGAGGTGGTGTTGCACGGAGCAGCGGCGTCGCCGCCCGTGTCGCCCCGGGCGACGCGGGGGCCAGGAGGTTGCGATCCGTTCCAGGTCAATATGGAACGCAGTAGTACTAGGTGAGGACTCAATGAAGCGAAAAATTCAGTTTCATATACCACTTCCCTAGGTCAAATATGAAACGTACGGAGGTACTTGTTGCACGTGGCATTGTTTTGATCGGATTCTTATTAGCTGATTCTAGCGGTGAAAATAATCAAGCAACGATGTGATTCTTATCCGCCGAAGTTAATACTTCTTTTCCAAATGGTAGAATATTTTAGCTTTCTTGAATACGTAACTTTTACTTTATTTTTTCACGACCTTACCCTAAGGCATATTTTTAAATAAAAGGTGACTTTTATTATATATTCAGATATACACTATGTGTAGATATGAAATAAAATTTATGTGTCCATTAAAAATTAAGACATCTTATAATTTAAAGTCAAATGAGTACATTCGAGCAAACCTTGTGATTCCAACTCATATTGGTAGAAATCGACTGATTTTCCCATAAGTGGGCTTCACAATGGGAATGGAGAATCGTACCTCATGTCGATTGCGCACCACGAGTTCTCTTCTTTGTAAAAGTTTGTTGAACAACTTCATGCCTCATGTTTTGTTCAACCTGAATCTGGTTCTACCTTGTGCTTGAACAGGCCTATGGAGGATCAGTTCATTCGATTCTAGGAAAGCAAAAAAAAAAAAAAAAAAAAAAAAAAAAAAAAAAAAAGGGAATATGGGGGAATATGGCGAACCATCAAACCAATTTGCTCCATTAGATAATTATAAGGCGGATGATCAATTTGCAACTTCAGTTATACACGATGCTCAGTAAAAAAAAAAAGTGCATCGATTATCTTGAGTTGTACGTATTTGGACACACAAAGCATGTGCTACTTACACTCATATTATACACTATGTGTAGATATGAAATAAAATCCATGTGTCCAACTAAAATTAAAACATCTTATCATTTAAAGTGAAATGAGTACATTCGAGCAAACCTTATGATTCCAACTCATGTTGGTAGGAATCGATCGATTTTCCTATAAGTGGGCTTCACAATGGGAATGGAGAACCGTACCTCACGTCGATTGCGCACCTCTAGTTATAGCTGCTGCTTCTATCTACCATTAGGGCGCTTGTTTTGTTTTGAGGACACCACGAGTTCTCTTCTTTGTAAAAGTTTGTTGAACAACTTCATGCCTCATGTTTTGTTCAACCTTAATCTGATTCTACCTTGTGCTTGAACAGGCCTATGGAGGATCAGTCCATTCGATTATAGGAAACCAAAAGAAAAAAAGGAATATAGCGAACCATCATCAAACCTATTTGCTCCATTAGAGCATCTCCAACAGTTGGGCATTTGGGTTATGCATTCTAGAAATTTGCCAAAAACCTTAAAAATTGCTCTTCAACAGTTGGCCATTTGACTTATGCATTTTGCCAAACTTGGCATTTGAGGGACCAAAGTTGGCATTTTTGCATAGACTCAATGGCTTGGCAATTTTGATATCCCGTGAATCCCGGAGTCCCTGTCCACGCGCGGTGCGGTAGTTTCCCGCGAGGACTCCTCCTCTCCGCGCGACTTCTTCCTTCCCCCGCGCGCGCCGCTTCCTTTCTTCACGCCCTTCTTTTCTTTCCACCGCGCGCCGCCTCCACCCTAGGAGAGATCCATCGCCGCATCCTCTCCTTCTTCCATGCGACGCCAGCTAGGGCATACAATCGCCTCATCCTTTTGTTGCAGCGACGCGAGGCGGCGAGATCGATCGCAGCGACGGCGAAGGACTAGACGGCGAAGGACTCGGGCAGATCTCGACGGCCAGCTGCGGCGACTTCGTGGAATTGGCGGCGACGGAGCCAAAGCAATCTCCCGCGCGCGAAGAGGAGACGAACCGCGGGAAGCGCGCGAAAAGAAAGAATATCCCGGACAAATCTTGGTGGGTCCATTATTTTGGAAAATGGCAAGTCAAAAATGCCCAACTGTTGGAGATGACCTTTTTTTCCCTTTGGCAAATGGTTTTGAGACTTGGCAAACTCCAACAAATGGCAAAGGAAAAATGCCCAACCGTTGGAGATGCTCTTAGATAATTATAAGCCGATGATCAATTTGCAACTTCATATAGACGATGCTCAGTTAAAAAAAAAGTGCATCGATTACTCTACCTTGAGTTGTACTACATATTTGGACACACAAATCACATGCTACTTGGTACTCTCTCCGTTCCAAAATAAGTGTCGTTTTATGTTTTCGTCTTGACAGTTTGACTCAATTTATAGAAAAAAGACAATATTTATATTTTTAAATAAATTTGTTAAAAAACTAGATGTAAAGATCTTTTCAATGATACAAATTACTTAACATATATATTTATATATTTTAATATATAATTATCAGTATTTGTTTATCGGGAAGCGAGAACCACACTATTTTGAAATGGAGGGAGTACACTGCTGCGTCACTTGGCATACAGTAAAAACTGATCAGGACTGCGTCGTCATGAGTACTACTCAGTGGAAAAGTCCACCATTGTGCTCAATTATCGTACTCCTACTACACCTACGTACACTAGGTCTTTTTTGTCGTCGTCAGCTGTATCTTTCGGTTGATGCATATGTACAGATATTTGTTTGTCTTTTTGAGAATTTAGCGAGTACACCCATCGACGTGTCAATGTCAATAGGATCGTACTGTCGCTACTCCTAGAATTTGTAGGCACATGTGCAATGAAAACCCTCATTTACAATTGCTTGTAGGTTATTAATTAATATATGTCAGCAGGAAATTAAAACCGTCTAATTCAGAGCTCCAGTGCAGAGACTGACAACGGGTGATGGCCATCGTTATATCCGCCTTTTCAGCCATCGTGCTCAAATGAATGTTTTGTATATGTGTTTGATACTCAAGCTTAAAGAGTATAAATGTATATTTTTTACTCTTCATCTAGATCCTACGTTTGTCTAGATGTATAAAGAAAAATAGATGTATCAAAAAAAAATAAGTGACTTACAATTTAAAACATAAGGAGTAGTACATAATAATAATACTGCTCCCTCCCATTTGTTGCTCGAATTCCGAATGTTTCAAATTTTGATTCGTTTGACTCTTTTAACTCTAGTTTGAAATAAAATTTTCAAATCGGATGAGTGGTCAAACTTAGAGTCAAAGGAGTTATAATTTGAAGCAGAGTTAATAATTTAGTACAATGAAGGAGTAAAGACGCAATTACCAACTTTGTGAGCTGGGAACCTGACGTTAGCTACTTGACTGAGCGTTGCACTCATCACGTGTAACGCTAACGCATTGCATTCCCTTTTGGACCTGGGGCCATGCCATGGCAGTTCTCTGCTCGGCTGTTCCCGGTGCATTTGCTCAGCTGTCATCTTGACGTTAGCGCAGCTACCACATGCATGCATGTCGTTTGTTTTTCTTGGTCTTGATTAATCAAATCAATGAGCGACGTTTCTAATATATAGCCTCGATCTTCTAACAGGGTCTGTCCGTCTGTGTTTCTTCGTATATATAAACATATAAACGATGAAGCAAAAAACAAAAATGTTCCCATGATTTTTAACTTTCGAAGCCGTTCTCTCTCACATGTTTCCTTGTTCAGAAAATAAATCTACATTTCCTTTCCTAACAAGTCAATTATTTTTCAAATTTAGCTAATTATATAGAATTTTATATATTGAAATAAGCTAAGATGAAAGTACAATTCACGTCTAATTACCCTGATCGCTCAAACTTATCAAAGCAATTGACGGTATTTTCCTCTCGCAACAAAACGACATCACCGTTTACTTAGCGAAACCTAAAATATTTTGACTGCTTAAGAAATGATGTGTACTCCGTCTGTCATGAAAGAGATAGTACATTTTTTTTTTCTTATTTTGCGAAGAGAAAGAGATACGGAGTACGGGAGTCGTAAATGTTGATACGTTTTTTTAAATAAAAAATTAAAAATTAAACAGGTGAAGAGATCCTAACCAAAGCCTGCGTGTGCGCCGGTGGAGTGAACCACCCACATGCCAACAATGGTCTAACTGACCTGACCACACCAAAACTGTACACCGTTTTCTCTGAACAGCCAGCCGTTTTCTAATCTTCAGGGAAAAGGGAAAAAAAAAAGAATCGAGACGTGATACACGCAAACACTGGCAGACAGCTTCGATCCGAACACGAACGCTGTGCCCCCAGACGAAATTACAAGACTACCCCTGCTCCGCCTCCTCCCGCTTCGTCTCGTCGTCTCTGGTCGGGTCGCCACGACGCGCGCCACGGCGTCAGATTCAGATCAGATATAACCGCCGCCTTGCGACAGGACCCGCCCCCGTTCCGTCTCTGCCATCGCCCCGTGCCGCCTCCGACGCCGTGCCCGTGACCCAACCAGCCAGGCGCCCCCTCTCTCTCCGTTCCCCTCCACCCGGGTCTCCACGCCGCCGCCGCCACCAGACGCCAGACGCCACCGGCGAATCCGCTCCTCCCTGCCCCTCTCGGCGGCCGGCAGGGCGGGCGAGGTCGCAGTCACGAGGTACGCACACCGCCGCCGTTCCCCCTCCCCCCTCCTTCCTTCTTCTCTGACTCGTTGGGCCGGGAAGAGTCGGGCGGAGGCGACCGACCGCGAACGGCGCCCGCCTCCGATCTGACGCGCGCGCGCGGACGCGAATTCGTGTCCGAATCAACCTTGCTTGCTGGGTGGGTACAATCGATTCATGATGATGATGGCGCCGTTGAACGGGGCGGCGCGAATGCGACCGCTGGCCCGGCGGCGGGCCGCGACGGATCAAAAAGCGAATCTCCCCTTCCTCCGATCCGACAACTACCAACGAACGTGCCCGTTCCCCCGTCGTAGGCCGCCGTAGGCGCGCGGCGCGCCTAATCTGCCCCCGGTCGCTTTCTTCCTTCCTACCAAACCCAGCCATGGCAGGCATCGCCTTGTCCGTTTCGCCAGCCATGGCGTGGCGCCGCCTTGTCCGTTTCCGCGCCGTGGTTATTCGCCGGGACCCGGGGACCGCGATTCCATTGCGCTCTGTTCCATCTCGTCTCCATCTCATCTCTAGTGTCTCGTGGCCGTCCGCCGTCGTCGCCAGCCAGTCCTACTCCTACCCCGCTTGTCCGCGAGCGAGCGTGGCCGATGATGGGTTCCGTCGGTAGGGCCGGCTCGGCTGACTGCCTTCCGTCCTATCATCATCCTGTTCGGCGACCTGACCTGCGTACTAGGACAAATGCCACGGCCTCCTGGTGACTGTGCGCCCGTGGAGGTGTCCGTCCCGGTGCCCACCAGGCAATGATGATGCTCCTCTGATTCTCTCCACCCGTGCCCGTGCCGCCCGCCCGCCCGTCTACAAGTACCGCCACCTGGCCGCGCGGTTGATTCCAGAGACCAGACGGCAGTTGGCACTATCCTCTGTTTAGGCCGAGTTGGGTTGGGTTCCAAATCTTGGGCGGGTTGGAGAATCACGCCGCCGTCGCTCGATCGATCGATCTTGATTCGGTACCGCATCTTCTTTTCCCATATCGAGCTTTAGGAATCTGCTTTTTAATTTGTGCTTTCGGGATAACACAGGTGCTTGAGGAATCTACTTTTTGTGTGTGTGTGTGTGTTGCTTTCTGGATAACAGACAGATATCCTCCTCAGCCAGTCTTGATCCTGCGCGTGCCTGTCTATCTAGTGATGGTATATGAATGTTCTTGAGGTTTTATATTAGGTTTCATTTGTTTGCTTTGGTTAGACAGTGTAATGTAGGTTCGTCAAGGTCATGGATCTGTGTGGATATTCTGTTTCTCTCAAGTTTTTAAATGCCCTTGCTTGAATCTTCTATCCATTTTTTTTAATGCACTTGATCGAATCTTCTAGGTTGGGTACTTGGGTTGTGCCATTGTATGTGGACTAGTAAATGTTTTGTGGGATTTACTAATCAGGGTGACTTGTCTGCACTGGAAAGGGAGCCAAAGAAAAAGGAGGCAAGGGAAAGACAAATAATGTTATTTAGCTGTTCTGCTGTTTTCTCAATTCTTTTACTTGGAACTTTGGATATGTTCAACAATGATGTGTGTTTCAATGGACCACAAGGGTGTGATTGGTTTCCTGTTTCAGCATAGCCTTAGCTCACTGAAATTCTTTGACTATTATGCAATCTGCATATTGTGCTATCAAGGATAATCGAGTTTGTTTTCCCTTCCATGCAATTGCCTTGGTATACATGAATGGATGTTTTCCAATATTGAACTTGAACTTTAGCTTGTTTTGAAAGTTTAGTTTAATTTAATGCAACTCACACTAGCTGTAGCAGGAATTGAAATGTGTGTAACAAGTTTTATTACACTATATGGCATTTCAGCTGTGCATCTGCCATCATCTTTGTAATTGTGTATTGATTTTTCTCTTATTTTCAGATGGAGAGCCATAATCCATCACATTCTCAGATTGCTGAAGTGAAAATGGACATCTCAACATCAGCTTCTGGAGCAGCTGGGAACAAATTCTGCAAAGGTGCTGCCTGTGACTTCTCTGATTCCAGTACCTCGTCGAAAGATGCCAAGGAGAGATCCACCTCCATGAGGAAGCTTATAATTGCAGTGATCCTTTGCATCATATTCATGGCAGTGGAAGTGGTTGGGGGCATCAAAGCAAACAGTCTTGCCATCCTAACTGATGCAGCACATCTTCTTTCTGATGTGGCAGCATTTGCCATATCATTATTCTCTCTCTGGGCTGCTGGATGGGAAGCAACACCGCAGCAGTCTTATGGGTTCTTTCGGATTGAGATTCTTGGTGCTTTGGTCTCCATTCAGCTCATATGGCTACTTGCTGGCATATTAGTATATGAAGCTATTGTGAGGCTCATTAATGAGAGTGGTGATGTGCAGGGCTCCCTCATGTTTGCTGTGTCGGCATTTGGATTGTTTGTCAACATTATAATGGCTGTATTGCTAGGCCATGACCACGGGCACGGCCATGGACACAGCCATGGACATTCACATGGCCATGGTCATGGTGATTCAGATGATGACCATTCCCACCATGAAGAACAAGAACAGGGCCATGTTCATCGCCATGAGCACGGCCATGGGAGTTCTATTACTGTTACAACACATCACCACCACCACTCAGGCACCGAACAACATCATGATGTTGAGGAGCCACTGATTAAGCATGAAGCTGACTGTGAGGATACCCAATCTGCTGCCAAAGCTGCTAAGAAGCCTCGACGCAATATAAATGTACACAGTGCTTATCTTCACGTGCTTGGGGATTCCATCCAGAGTGTCGGGGTGATGATCGGTGGGGCTCTCATCTGGTATAAGCCTGAGTGGAAGATCATTGATCTCATCTGCACCCTCATCTTCTCAGTGATTGTACTGTTCACCACAATCAGGATGTTGCGCAACATTCTTGAAGTCCTTATGGAGAGCACGCCCCGCGAGATTGATGCCACCAGGCTGGAGAGGGGGCTTTGCGAGATGGAAGGTGTGGTTGCCGTCCATGAGCTGCATATCTGGGCCATCACAGTGGGGAAGGTGCTCCTGGCTTGCCATGTGACGATCGCCAGGGAAGCTGATGCTGATCAGATCCTTGACAAGGTAATTGGGTACATCAAGACGGAGTACAACATCAGCCATGTGACCATTCAGGTCGAGCGTGAATAGGGGATTTGTCTTTTGGCTGTCAGGGGGCATAAATGGCGTCATGTCTTCACTGGTTATCTTATTCGTGTCGGTTAAAACTAGTTTTTTGCACCTGGGAAGTTCGTCAGGGATTCGAGCTTTGATGCTGGGTAGTGTCATCTATTACTAGTCAAGTAGGAGGAGGTATTATTTGGGTGGTGGTAGGCGTCAGTCAGTGCATAAACATGATGAAATTTTCGGTCATGCTGTTGACAGCATTGTGGTTCATCGAACTGCATCTGTAGTATGTACGCTGTGTCATCACCTTTTGTGTAAGGTAACGTTTCTGTGGTATGGAAGATGTGAAGTTCGTGATCGGCCTATTACTGATTGTTCTGAGCATGCTTGGTCCCTTCAGTTGAATGGACTTGTGGGAACCGAGACGTGAAGTTCTCTCGGTTGACTCGATTGTATACATAATGATGGGTCTCTGCTTCTTTGCTGCTTGTATCTGACAAGCAGAGGCCCAAGTGTTTTTCCCCCTTGGTGAGGTTACTTTATTACTAATTTACGAAATCTTCTGCTAAAAAAGACTAATTTACGAAATCTAATGTCTATCTAACAGGAGCATTTTATTTTATTCATTAATAGTTCTGTTCTTTCATGTTTTCGGCAAAGTAGCAAACTCTTGCAGGCCAAAAGCAGGAAGTCGTTACGTTACCTGTTTTGATATTAAAGCCAGAAGCGTTGGATACTTCAATTTGTAATAAAAAAATAAATCTTCTATGTCTAAAAAGTGTAAACCTAAGCCTTCTTCCGAATAAATTTTGTTTAGGGTATGGAAATCTCAAAACTGGCAGACCTGAACCTGAATCTGGTTTCAGAACCTGACTATTCAACAGTGAAAACCCAACTATGATGAAGAATTGGAAGGGGATTCAGACTAATAAAATCACACGCCCGGATTTCACACACTTCCACAAGTCGCGTATCCCCAGCGCAAATCAAGGCTCAATTGCAGCACCTCTGTTACAGCTCACGCCTCACAGTAGGAATAGCTTGGAGCAATGCTGAAGAACCAGGTGTCTTCAGAGTTTCAAATGTTTTTGAGCTAGGCTCAAGCCTCAAGGCTCAAGCACCGTTTCTTGGATTGCTTATATCAAGACCATAAGACCACGGAGACGATGCACTGAAGCCTCAAGCAGAGCTGTTGCACACTGAAGCCAACCAGGTATCCAATCCATGTGCGGATCTTCAGAGTTTCAGATAACCAACAAAAGCTCAGAATCAGATACACTGCGGCAGAACAGCTTGTAAGTAATCCACGTTGACCAAAAAGGGAAGAGAAAGCACAATCTCACCAGATAATCTGATGAACTTGAAAGAGTTGTTCCACCCAAAAAAGGAAAAATAATCCATTCACAATCCTAGAGACTCGTGGCACCGCAGAATACCACAGATGCAATTTGCAACCACTACTTGTTCAACTAAAAATACTGCTACCATTACCATCAAATCCAATGCAGACTCTCTGCTTCATTCAAACCCTTGCATCAGCAATTCTGAATTTGTCATCACTTGAAACGCCTTCTCATAGTGCGTAATCAGTAGAATTGCTTGGTGAATGTTTTCCCCTCACTGGGAAACTGAGAACAACCATGTAAAAGGATCAACAAGTTCATGGTAACCCAGCAAATCCCAGGTTCAGATCTTAAAGGTTCAGATATTGACCAATTATATATAGCTAAGGTATGTATACTGGCTCTATATGTTTGTATGCTTGCTAAAATTGTTGGGTTCCTTCACTAGACGCAGCCTTAGGTCATGCAGAGCAATTCTGAATTTGACATCACTTGAAACGCCTTCTCATAGCGCCTAATCAGTAGAATTGCTTGGTGACTGTTTTCCCCTCACTGTGAAACTGAGAACAACCATGTAAAAGGATCGACAAGATGATGGTAACCCAGTAAATCCCAGGTCCAGATCTTAATATTATAAATTCAGAGATTGGCCAATTACATATAGCTAAGGTATGTACACTAGCCCTACAAGTTTGTGTGCTCGCTAAAATTCTTGGATTCCTTCACTAGACGCAGCCTAAGTCATGCGGAACAATTTTGGACACAATGCTGGTGTTGTTGTTAGGTAAAAACTTGAACTGAAATGTTATTTCAAGAAACATGAACTTGAACTACATAGTTCGTTAAAAAGAAACAGAGCACAAACTCAGCATATCTTGAACACAAACGCACTTGCCTGTCTGTTATGTGAACTGAAAGATAACTAAAATTAGACAAAAAAATACAAACATGAAATAAATCGTTGCCGCCAAGAGTTAGGTAAGATACATTCCTGGAACAGCGTGGGAAGATATGAAGTTCATGCTTACTGCCGTGTTGAGTTTTGAGATTCGCTTGTTGCTGCAACTGAACCAGTGAGCCGTGCATGCTCAATGGAAATCTCAAAAGTGAATCCTAAAGGAGCTACCGATGATGCATTCACACAGCATCACTTAAGAACCTGACAGGCAACCAAAAGTTTGGTTCCAGCCTACAGCAGGATCAGAATAGAAAATGATAGGTCATAGCGGGGTTATATCCACACAGAAAAGAAAAGCAGAATTCAGCTGCACAGGCGCATCCCACATTAACATCAGCCTTCTCAGGTAGATAGCCCTTGGGGGTCATGTGCTGATACTATATCCAAGACAGTATCAGTATAGCACTCGTTACACAATCAAAATGGCCAAAAGTTTCAGCCCCGAACGAATGATTTCAATCCCACGAGTGATTTATCATAACAAAAACTGTAGTTTCACCCATCAGTGCAGCTAAGGGCAACAAGAGCTAATAGACTGAACTAAGGCTGAAGAAAATTGCTAATAGACAGACTCTGTTAGGGAAACAGCTTATATGCATGCTACTCTTCAGAATCGAACTGAAATTGGCCCTCGTCAGACCTATCCATCAACAGGAATAGCTTTGGTTACACAGTTCAAAACAAGAAGAGGCGCAACCTCTCTACATCTGGCAATAGATTAAACAGACCTACACATGCTTGATAGATAAAAATTCATCACAATGTCTCCTACATCATATGTATTCATCATATATTATGGCGACACTGAATTGAAGCAATTTAAAAGTCACATGATTGAACTAGTTAACTCTTGGATGGAGCGGCTTCACAAATGCAATACCCAAAATCAGGTCTCAATACCCTTGCAGGTCAGTTCACTTATGAAGTCTGAGATACCACACAGCTTCACTTATGAAGTCTGAGATACATGGCTACCACACGGCTAATCCATAATCCATAAAGAGGAGAAAACATAAGTTCAACACAGAATCCAATGAATCGAGCTGTCACACGACAGATCACAACAAAGAGTTGCCCTCGCCACAATATCAATTCGTGGACACTGAAGACTCATCCACCAAAGAAACCCACGGATGCAAACTGCAAACATCACGAATTCCATGCTGCTTGATTCTGAAGACCTTGCAGCAAAAACTTTGAGTTTGTCATACAATTGAAGTGCCCTTTTCTGGTCCCTCACCTGAAGAGCCCGAATCAATTACTGCACAAAAGACAAAAAGAAATCAGTTAGGTCATTGACAGTTTGCCGTGTGCCACAAGTACAAACAAGTTCTTAGTAACCCACAAATATAATAACACATATAATACAGAATGTGCCACAAGTACGAACAAGTTCTCAGTAACCCAAAAATACACTAACACATATAATGCAGAGCATTTGTGTGCCAGAAAATCATTCAGAGACAATGGATATATACTTCATAGGAAACAACATCTCTCCTTTCTTGAGCATAGATATTATTGTCCAAGCATATTACTTACACTCAAGATCATTCATAGCTCAGGGATATAAATTATAGCACAACATATATAGGGTTATAACTTATCACTTCACAAGCCATACCTGGAACTGGAATGCAGTAGCTTGTGTATGGGTAGACTATGGACCTGCCCTCAATAATCTTCTTTGCCCTCCCTGAATTGAGTTCGCCCATGTAGACATTGCAATCAAATCCATGTGTGGGCACAGCCAATAAGATGACATCGGTGCCCTCCGCAAAGCCAATTATAGAAGGGCGTTTGAACCATCTATGATGGTTAGGTGGTGGAGGCAGGAGAGCTTCACTGGGGAGCAGCGCCTCCAGCTTGATGACCCTGCCCCGTGCCCATTGTGCAACTCCATTGGGATCAATCTCCTGCGACCACAGGCACAGAGAGGGGCTTGGTTCCTTCTCCACATTGAAGAATCCCAGCTTACCATCCACACTCGCCATGTACAACCAATTCAGATGCGGAGGCCGCCCATGGATCACTGACAGACGCTGCGCACCTAGCTGGTACTCAAATGCATACTTCTCGTGAACGCGGATGTAAAGTATGTCACCCACAAGTGCGCTGGCATGTGGACAGGGCCCAACGACCGCATCAGGGTGCTGAACTGAGGTCATCCCGCTCCAAACCCCAGTCTCCGACGAGTACAGGGAAGCCGACGTGACGAGTCCAATGTCGTCAACCCAGCTAGTGAAGACAAAGGCTACATGGAAGGGTCCCCCGTGGCAGACGCGGTGATCGCAGCTTCCAGAGGCGGCGGCACAGAGCACAGCGGCGTTGAAGGAGTGCTTCTGTTGATTGGGCGGGTGCGAGGGTGGGGGCAAGCAATGGCGCTCGTCGGTCAAGGAGTCCCAGACGACGAGGTCCAAGGTTACCCCCTCCTCCCCCCCGTCGTCGATGTGCGGGCCTGTTGCTGGGGTGACGAAGAGAGCGCGGCCGTGGCGGCAGTCGAGCGCGAGCCAGCCCGGGAGGTCGCATCCGGCGGGGCGGCCGGAGGCAGGGTTGTCGGGGACGAAGCGGGAGCAGAAGGGAAGCGTGCTGCTCGAGATCTGGAGGAAGCCGACGACGGAGGGCGCCGGGTAGAGCGTGCGGTGGCGGAGGCCGAAGGCGGGGTTGGCGAGGATGCGGCGCCAGCGCTTGCAGACGAGTGAGGCGCGAAGGAGGCACGCCGGGTCGTCCGGCGGGAGGCGGAGGAAGATCTCCACGATGAGGTCGTCCACGAGTCTCGGCGGCATGCCTGCCCCCGGAGTGGAGGCGGCGCCGGCGCCGGCGAGACGAGGGTTTGGGCTTTTGGGGAGGGTCATAGCGCGGAGCGTAGCCGGATCTCGGTTCCGGTTCGATTCAACAATTCGTGTAAAATGGCATGCACAGTTATTTTCTTTTCTTTTCTCTTTTTTTGGCAACAGAGATATTGCACAGTTTTTTTTTTTTTTTTTTTTTTTTTTTTTTTTTTTTTTTTTTTTTTTTTTTTTTTTTTTTTTTTTTTTGAGGATAGAGGTATTGCACAGTTGAAAAGGCTCGAAGCCAAGCTATGTCCTCTCCCAAGCTGTAGGGACTAGGGAGGACATGCACCCTCCATTCTAAATTACAAATCATTCCAAAATTCTTAAAAATCAAAACATTTATTTGATCGAGTTATATAAAAAACTCTAAAGATTTATGACATCAAATAAATATATAATAAAAACACAAGTAACAAAAAACCTAATTATACTTAGTTGGCATCATAAATTCTTTTATCTTATCTATAATTTAGTCAAAAACTACGACGTTTTGACTTTTCAAGATCCTTAAGATGACTTATAATTTTTTTATGGAGGGGCTACAGTCAAACCAGGATTATCCAATGCAAGAACATCTCGTTTGTTGTGCCAATTTAGTTAAGTATGTAGCAGATAAAGTTTTGTCTAGGTGTCTAATTTGCTATGGTATAGTATCTTTGTTAGGGTGAACCTACCTCAATCACTTTTGCTATGGTATTTTGTCGAACAATTGGGGTGCGCTTGGTAGGGCGAATCGCTAGGTGCCTTTTGTTGCTACCGGTGACGATGTCACTCTATAGGGGAGCCTGCTTCTAAGCCCCTGAAAGGTCACAATGGCTAGAGGGGGGGGGGTGAATAGCCTAATAAAATTTCTAGCAAGAATACTAGACAACCCAATTAGATAGCAAGGCGGCAAATGTGCAAAGCAAATGCTTCAACTACTCTATGCAAGCAGTCCTAACCAAGCAAGGCTACTCAAACCGATTGCACACACAACAACGGTGATCAAGCTACACAATGCCGGTTCACCAAATACCGACCAAGCAATTCTACCCACGGGATTTACTCTACACAATGAGTGGTTCCCGACCGACCACAACAAGTAGTTCTACCCACGGGATTTAAACTACTCAAAGAGTGGTTCCCGACCGACCACAACAAGCAATTCTACTTTGCGGTAAGTAAAGAGATGAAGAAAGTTTATACCGCCGCGAAGAGTAGAAGATGGCCAATCACCGGTGTAGAAGCCAATCACCTAGTGAGCTCAAGCGCAAGCACAAGGAGGTCGAAGCCTCGGCAAACACAAATCAACACAATGATTTTTTACCGAGGTTCACTTGCTTCCCGGCAAGCTAGTCCTCGTTGTGGCGATGCACTTGCTTGGTGAGTTGCCCGCTCAATTGGCTCGGTGCCAAAGACCCCAATGGGGAGCTGCAATCTCCACACAAGACAAGGATCCACAAGCCACGAGCAATCCACTAGAGTATCCTTTCACGAACTCCCGCGGGGAAGGATCAAGAACCCTCACAAGAACCCGGTGTGGCCTCGAACAATCACCAAGTCGAGCTCAACCACCACCCGCTGCTCCAAACCGTCTACGGTGACGGGAATCACCTCCCAAGAGTAACAAGAATCCGCAGCCCACTCGAAGAACAAGTGCCTCTAGATGCAACTCTCAATGCAAATCACTTGTCTTGCCACTCAAATCTCACAAGAGATGCTCAAGAATGAAAGAGATGAGTGGGGAGTGTCTCTCTAGCTCAAAGGATGAACAAGTGTGTGTAAAAATGGCCAAGAGACCTCCCACATCCGGCGCTCCTTTGCCTTGCCCTGCGCATGGCCCTCTTTTGCCTTGCCCTGCGCATGACCGTTGCCAACAGCCGTTTGAAAGTACCACATCGCCGGACGCCCGACCCTCTTCACGCTGCGTCCGCCGCCGAAGCGCCAGCCGCGTCCTGCGCAGTGCACCAGCCCGGCCACGCGCACGAGCCCAGCCCGCCGGACGCCAGGCGAGCGCGTCCGGCGCGGCCGTGGACGAGCGTCCGTCGATCTCGCGCGAAAACATAGTTACTGGAGTGCGTCTGCTGGCCACCCCTGCGTCCGGCGCCCTCCGCCTGTCGCGTCCGGCGCCGGCAACCTGCTGCCCAGCCACGTGCGCATGCTTGATCAACAGCGCAGGACGCCCGCTCCAGCGTCCGCCGCCCATGTCGTCCGAGTCCGGCGCCACATCCTTCGTCATTTCTTGTGCAAAACTTGCTCCAAATTGATCCAAATCAATTCCCTTGCCTTGTGCACTAACTCCACCATGTGTTGATCCAAACTCAAGTCTTGGAGTTAGTATTTCACTCATAAAATATCGCGCAAGGGTTAGCTCTCTAGTTAGCCTCTCATGCATCATGCAAAGTCACAACTAGAGGCACTGAGGACCGTGAATGAACCGAGGAAACCCCTCTTGATAGTCGGTTATCGATCCTAAATGTGGTCACACTCGCTAAGTGTCTCGACCACTAAACCGGAAAGCCCTATCAAGTATACCTTCGCCTTGATCTCCATGGGCCTCCGTCGGAGCTCGATCACTTCACATCCATCATGTTCATTACGGTGATCGCCATGCTCCATCATCCACCATTACGTTGCTATGTGACTAACCACACTTAGAGCAAAGCATTAGCAATGTTGAGTGTCATTAATTACCAAAACCAAACCGGAGCTTTCAATCTCCCCCTTTTTGGTAATTGATGACAACCCTTCACAAAGCTCACAAAGATATAGAAATAGAATTCAATATGAAATTGAATTGCTTGCCCAAGATATTTTGATCAAGATTCTTGGATTGGACAAGCATTTCAATTCCGGTTTTGGTAGTGGTAGCTCCCCCTACATGTGTGCATCAAATGTGATTTTCAAGCACAGATGCATAGATGAAACTTTTGTGAGAGTTACCACAACCAAAATGGTACTAAGGTTTATAGAATTGACCTTTGAAGCGTGATACCAATCGGAGTGCGATAATAAGCCTTCCTTAGCACCATGGGAATCTAGACATCCATCAAAACTCAAAATACCTCATGAGATCACATTATAAGCAAGGTATTTGAACAAGAGAAACTCTATGTCTAGAAACCACCTATGCATGCTAGTACTTCATTTCATCAATCAAGTTCTATAGTAGCATTACACCAAACAAGCATGAATATTGAATTTAGCTTGCAATGCTCCATATCACCATGTATGCACATACAAATGCAACAAATAGTCTATGAGCTTGCTCCCCCTATTTGTGTGCTCATGGTTGGGTCATATAAAAATTGATCTCCTTCCATTGCTCTTTGTGACTTATTTCTCCCCTTTTGTCAACAATCACCAACAAGGGTGCATAAGATGAGAGAAACAAGTCAATCAACTATGGCCAAATCTAAATCACATGGCTAGAAAATGTATCTCGGTTTGAACCAAGGGCAAGCTTCTTCACACCTCATAAGAATAAGGGTTATCTTGACCATGTTGAGATACGCATCATGAGCAAGTGCTAAAGATTCAACACTAGGTTCACAAGCTCACAAATAAGTCATATGCCACCACTAGATCAAATCAAGCATAGAAACAATAGTGATGCCATATATCCTTCAAAATCATTTGATTTGCAATGAATGAGCCTAGCAAGATGCACATGTATACATGTCTACACAACTAGCAAAGGTTGCATGAGATGCAACAACCAACTTTACCTTGCTATGTTGGAGGAGAGGCATGTCATATATGGGGTTCATCAATCCATGTTGGAGAAGCTAAGTATGTTCAACTCATTCCTCAACTTGCAAAATCTTTTCTCATCAAGAGGCTTGGTGAATATGTCGGCTAGTTGATCTTCGGTGCCAATGGTTTCAATGCTCACATCTCCCTTTTGTTGATGATCTCTAATGAAGTGGTGCCTCACATCAATGTGCTTGGTTCTAGAATGTTGAACCGGATTGTTTGTCATCTTGATTGCACTTTCATTGTCACAAAACAAAGGCACATGCTTGAACTTGATCCCATAGTCCTTCAAGGTGGCTTTCATCCATAGCAATTGTGCACAACAATTCCCCGCACTAATATATTCGGCTTCGGCGGTGGAAAGTGCCACACTATTTTGCTTCTTTGAGGACCATGACACAAGAGATCTTCCTAGCACTTGGCATGTTCCACTTGTGCTCTTCCTATCAATCTTGCAACCGGCATAGTCGGAGTCAGAGTATCCAATTAACTCAAAGCTTGACCCTTTGGGATACCATAGACCAACATCTTGAGTACCCTTCAAGTATCTCAACACCCTCTTGGTTGCCGTCAAGTGACTCTCTCTTGGAGAAGCTTGAAATCTTGCACACATGCACACACTAAACATGACATCCGGCCTTGAAGCGGTCACATATAGCAAGCTTCCAATCATTGATCTATATAGCTTTTGCTCAATCATCTTGCCACTATCATCAATGTCCAAGCCACAATTGGTTCCCATTGGTGTGCTAATGGTCTTAGCATCTTGCAACCCAAACTTCTTGATCATGTCCTTGATGTACTTGCCTTGACTCACAAAGGTGCCATTCTTCATTTACTTGATTTGAAGACCAAGGAAGTAGCTCAATTCTCCAAGCATTGACATTTCAAACTCACTAGCCATCATCTTAGCAAACTCTTCATAAAAGAATTGATTTGTTGATCCAAAGATGATATCATCCACATAGATTTGCAACACAAACAAGGCATCTTCTATCTTCTTAGTGAAGAGAGTGGTGTCAACTTTGCCCATCTTGAAGCCTTTGGAGATGAGAAAATCTCTCAATCTTTCATACCATGCTCTTGGAGCTTGCTTCAATCCATGCAATGCCTTCTTGAGCTTGTAGACATGGTTGGGCTTCTTGTCATCTTCAAAACCGGGAGGTTGTGCAACATACACTTCCTCATTGATGAAGCCATTGAGAAATGCACTCTTCACATCCATTTGATAGAGCTTGATGTTGTGAGCACAAACATAGGCTAATAAGATTCTAATTGTCTCCAATCTTGCCACCGGTGCATAAGTTTCTCCAAAGTCAAGACCCTCAACTTGTGTGTAACCTTGTGCCACTAGTCTTGCTTTGTTCCTCACTACCAAGCCATCTTGATCTTGCTTGTTCTTGAAGACCCACTTGGTTCCAATAACATTGTGCTTCTTCGGCCTCTCAACAAGCTCCCACACATCATTTCTAGTGAAGTTGTTCAATTCCTCATGCATGGCATTAATCAAATCCGGATCCTTCAATGCTTCATCAATCTTAGTTGGCTCAATGAATGACACAAAGGAGTAGTGCTCACATATGCTAGCCAATCTTGATCTTGTTTGTACACCTCTTTGAAAGTCACCAATGATACGGTCTAGAGGATGATCTCTTGCAATATTTGAAGGTTGAAGAACTAGCTCATTTGCATTGCTTTCTTGACCTTGATCTTGATCTTGATGTTGAGTACCACTTGTGCTTGCCTCATTTGAATCATCAATCACAACTTGAGTTGGCACTTGCACTTCATCACCATCATCCACTTGCCTTGGCCTAATGTCACCAATGTCCATGTGTCTCATTGCATTGCTCAATTGATCTCCACCCACATCATCTTGATTTTGATCTCCAACTTGAGAGCCTTGGGTTTCATCAAATTCAACATCATGAACCTCTTCAACTAGCCCACTAGCCAAGTTCCACACTCTATAGGCCTTGCTAGAAGTAGAGTAGCCAAGAAGAAATCCCTCATCACACCTCTTGTCAAACTTGCCAAGTCTTTGCCCCTTCTTGAGTATGTAGCACTTGCACCCAAAGACCCAGAAGTAAGCAATGTTGGGCTTCCTTCCATTCAAGATTTCATATGGAGTCTTCTCTAACTTCCAATGGCAATAGAGGCGGTTGCTATAGTAGCAAGCCGTGTTGATGGCATCACTCCAAAACTTCTCACTCACATTGTACTCAAGTAGCATAGTTCTTGCCATCTCAATCAAAGTCCTATTCTTCCTCTCAACTACACCATTGGATTGGGGAGTGTAGGTTGGTGAGAATTGATGCATAATTCCAAGCTCATCACACAACTCTTCAACTCTTGTGTTCTTGAATTCACTCCCATTGTCACTTCTAATCTTCTTGATGGTAGTGTCAAACTCATTTTGCACCCTCTTGATAAATGACTTGAATAGATCATAGACTTCACTCTTGTCATAGAGGAAGAACACCCAAGTGTATCTTGTGTAGTCATCCACAATCACAAATCCATACTTGTTGCCCCCAATTGATGTGTAGTGAGTTGGGCCAAACAAGTCCATATGCAACAACTCAAATGCTCTTGAAGTTGACATCTCATTCTTCTTGGGATGTGAGTTCCCATGTTGCTTGCCGGCTTGACATGCACTACAAGGTCTATCCTTCTCAAATGTGACACCATTCAAGCCTCTCACTAGATCATGCTTCACCAACTTGTTCAATTGCTTCATGCCAACATGTCCAAGGCGCCTATGCCATAGCCATCCCTTGCTTGACTTGCCAATCAAACATGATGAAAGTTGAGCTTCACTAGCATTGAAATCAACCAAGTACAAGCTTCCATGCCTAAATCCTTTAAAGATGATATTTGCATGATCCTTGCTCACTACCTCAACATGCTTGTCATCAAATATGCACTTGTAGCCAAGATCACACAATTGTGCCACCGACAAAAGATTGAAGTTCAAAGTATCAACTAGCAACACATTGGAGAGATCCTTGTCATTTGAAATTGCAACCTTTCCTAGCCCCATGACATCACCCTTGCTATTGTCACTGTCGGTGTTTCGAACCCCGGGCGGTATCACACCAACAAGTAAATTTCTATGCGTGCTCCCTAATCCGGATGGTGATGCAAGAAGAACACAACTGTTTATCCTGGTTCGGGCAAAGAGTGCCCTACGTCCAGCAGTGGCGGGAGACTTGTATTATCTTGCACCGGAGTGCTTGTACTGGAGTGAATACAAGCGGGACTTAGCCGTGAATGAGTGTGCGAAAAAAGGTCGGAACGTGTGTGCGTGAGAGCCTGCCTTATACAAGGCCCTGGCATCCCCTTTTATAGGCCAAGGGGAGGCTCAGGGTTACACGTTGGTTAGGGCTGTCGTGGGCGCGACTGTTGACGATAGTTAAGTATCAATTTTATACCGTCAACGCAGCAAGAGAAAGGACTAATATGAGTTCACCTATTAGATATAGGGGTTACACCGAGAATTCCACGAGTTTTGGTGATTGTCTATTTCTCGGGGGGTTATCGAAAGAGAACCAAAGGAGGCCCACATGTCATGATTACATAGAGATAAAGACCGAACGGGTAAAATTGTATAATCTAGAAGACTCCGGAAGGCGACCCCGAAGGCCGGGCCCCACACAGCGGCAGCCGGTCGGCCGCCCAAGGGGAGTCGGCCGACTCCCCACCTCAGCCAATGGCGTTGAGTCTCGCGGATCCTGCCTCCACCGCCTTTGAGGATGAATAATTATCGTCCATTTAGGTTGGTTTGATCCGAGGGCCGTGGTTCATCCTAGGGGGCTATATATTCGAGCCCCCGGCCCCCGGGTGAAACCCTAATTCATTCTCTCTTCATTCATCGAGAGGATTCGAGAAGCCAGAGCCACCATCTCAATTAGAGCTCCATAGTTTAGTAGCATAGCTACATAGGAATAGATCTAGAGGGAATCAAGCCTAGCTTGGAGTCCGGATCTGTCGGAGTTCTCGGTAATTCCCCTCTACATTCTTGTAATATTCATCATTGTTCGTGATACTATGAGTAGTACTTTATTCTATTCTATTATATCGAGACTTGACTTTGCTCTATTTGATTATGTTCTCAATTATATTGTTCTTAGTTTACTTTGATTATATGTTTAGCATAGTTGGACTAGAATTATGTTTATGCATAGGATCGTATAGCGCTTGCTCATTAGATCGATGGGTGAGTGGTAAATATTGTGTAGGCGTGGTGCCTAGACCGTATTTATCTGCGATTGCACCCTATATTCGGATCGTGAGGTAGATCGCGGGAGTGACAAATCTGTTGAGTCCTTTGTAGCCCTTCTCCCGAGTATAGGTCTAGCGAACAAACCTATTACATTGAAGTCATTGCTATGTCTCTTGTCTTCTCTGGTAATATCACTATGCATAGATGTAACCTTTTCCCGCCATGATTGCTAGATGTTCTTGCACTAATCATTGTATGCTTTGACTTTGTAGTTAGAATAACATAGGATTATACCCTAGATCGTCCTAGTCCATGCTAGTGTTATAAGCTTAGAGTGCTAAGTTGAGATGGCTTATTACTATTATTTTATGTGGCTAAATGCTCTCATTTATCTTATGTCATTTATCATTCATTCCTATATTTTATGTGACACTTACCCCGTATGAGATGATCGATACAGACAAGGTTAAGCTCTCCATTATCGCATGTGCATTGCTCATCACTCGTTATCCAGTGCATTCCCTTCCCAATGGTAAAATTATAAATAACGATACCTGGATTACTCCTGGTTAAAATGCTACGATGATATATTCTGTGCGCTTGCGGAACCCTCTTTATTTCAGTTGCACTTAATAGACATCAACAGCGACGTCGAGGTATGGGCGCCATGTCGAGTCGTCGAGACTGTAGACGCTCCCTTTGGTCCGGTTTGAGCCTGTGGATTCATGCTTTAGTCCGGTTCGAGCCTGTAGCAGCGTGGGCAATGATGGCCTGCTCGTCCTTCTCGGTCGTGGGCTGACGTAGTCGAGGTATGGCGCTGGCGTAGACGAGCACGTGCGCCCGGGAACCCCGCCGTATGGCCGTCGAGGTGGGAAAGATAGGGCAATGCGCGCCCCATGCCCAGGTCACGTCCATCATCATTCCTTGAGCAGTTAATGACCGCTTCGAGGGGTAGATGGTCCGAGCGATGGGACTGGGCGGCGGGTTAGGTGGTACGGAGAGTTGACAATTGCGTTCCGAGGGGGTGCCGTACACGCCATAGTGTTCAGCGAGGTGTAATAGTGACGCCTGGCACGCCCGAATTCCGGGTATGGGCGGTGGAATAGGAGAAGTGACCGGCGTACTTCTCACTATTTCACGCACTGTAGCCATGGGGTTAGGTGGAGCAGGCGTACTTCTTACTATTTCCGAGCCCTGTAGCCATGTGCATGCCTTGGATAGGCAATTATTGCGGGCGGACTCGAGCGGTCGCTCATTCGAGCGATCTTCGTCTTCGTCTCGAGCGGCTACTCGCTCGAGCAGTCTCCGTCACCGTCTCGAGCGACCGCTCGCTCGAGCGGTTTCCGTCACCGTCTCGAGCGGTCGCTCACTCGAGCGGTTTCCGTAATGTTTTCTCGTGCGCTCGAGCGGCTGCCGCTTGAGTCGATGGGCTTTGTGGTTTTGCGGTCTTGGTACTGGGCCGGCCCAGTACGGGGAGAATTGGGGATTTCCTTTAGTAGCTTTTGAGATTTAGAGAGGGGTGAAGGCCAGAAGCAAGTTGAAGAAGACCAATCAATCATCATCATCAACTCAACTTGGAAGTTTGTCGGAAGCAGAAAGTCGACCTTTCGTTCGAGACTTGACACCAGCGTTTGAAGCCATGGCAAACAAGTCACTCCGCGAGTTCTCAGCTCCCACTACGGACAACATTCGTGACTTGGACCACTGCGCGGATATCGAAGGAGCTTTTGAGCTCAAGCTGCGCCGATCAACATGGTGCAAGCAAGCCGGTTACGTGGGAAGGCCCATGAAGATGCTAGTGCTCATCTCCAACACTTCCTGGAGATTTGTAGCACATTCACTATCAAGGATGTCCCCAGAGATGCTATACTACTTCGCCTCTTCCCATTTTCACTCTTGGGGAGAGCGAAGCAGTGGTTCTATGCCAATAAGGAGAAGAATACTACGTGGGCATTATGTTCCACTAATTTCTTGGCGAAATTCTTCCCCATGGGCAAGACAAATGCTCTTCGTGGGAAGATATCAAGCTTTCAA
Source organism: Themeda triandra (assembly GCA_018135685.1). Lineage (NCBI taxonomy): Eukaryota > Viridiplantae > Streptophyta > Magnoliopsida > Poales > Poaceae > Themeda > Themeda triandra. Next base: position 78,754 of record JAENPR010001569.1, on the reverse strand, counting down.
AGAACATCATGATGAGACTGTCCCGAAGCTTGGGAGCGCTTTCAAGATTACATCCTCGAGTGTCCTCATCATGGCATGGAGAATTGGCCGCTTATGCGAGACATTCTACCATGGGCTCAAAGAACAAGACACGTGAGACGATGGATGCCGCCGGAGGTGCATTCTTATCACTCACTATTCCTCGTGCCACACTCTTGTGGAGAAGATGGCATCCAACCAAGGTTGGAGTGAAGAAAGAACGCAGACCCGCAAGAGAGGTGGAGGAATGCACCCAGGTGAAGGAGGTAGACATACTGTCTCGCAAAAATGGATCTGCTAATGAAGAGGCTCGATGAGAGAGCCACGAGAGAAGAAAGAAGTCATGCATATACATGATGCTCGCATGACATGTGAAGAGTGTGGAGAGACCGGGCACACAGTGCTAACCGCCCGTAGCCGAAGGAGGACGTGAACTACCTCAACAACAACAACAACAACAACAACAACAATTACTATCGTCCTTAGCGTAATCAAGGTTGGAACCAAGCGAGGCCTAACTACTCGGGCAACTATCAAGGTAACGACTCCTCCTACAATAATTACAACCAAATTCCGCCTTTGAGAGAGTTAGTGCTTTGAATCAAGGCAAGATGATGGACAATCTGTCCAAGAAGCCGACATCAAATGACAAGGTCCTAGAGACACTCGATATCGAATGGATGGCTTTTCCAATGCCATCAAGAGTCGGCTCGGCTTCAACAAGATACTTGAGTCGCAGTACAACAGCTTGTTAACCTTGCTCCCTCCACCGGCCAAGGTAAACCGGGACAACCCGAAGAGCTCGAGACGCAAATCTTGTTGATATATTCAATGTAGAAGATAGCCGGAGTGATCCATCGATGGGGTCATGGATAGACTCAACTCTGCCAATCAAGAAAGGCGATCCAGGGAGACCAGTTATTCCGATCTCCATTGGAAGTACCAACTTCAATGAAGTAGTCTGTGACTTCGGTGCAAGCATCAACATCATGCCAAGAGTGATATACGAGAAGCTATTTAGATGCCCCTTAGCATACACAACCATGTGCTTGCAGCTTGCAGATCAGTCACTCCGTGTTCCTTTGGGAGTACTAGAAGATATATGTGTACGAGTAGGCAACTCGTATGTTCCAGCAGACTTCGTGGTAGTGGATACAGGCAGTGATGAAAGGTCCCCTGTCATTTTGGGACGACCATTCTTGAACACTGCTGGAGCCATCATGTATGCCAACACTGCCAAGATCATCTTCAACATCAAGGGCAAGAGAGAAACCTTCTTCTTCAAGAACAGTGCTTTGCCTTCCCAAAGACACCCTCATCAACGAACAGGAGAAGAAGAAGAGTCCAGCTAAGAAGAGCAAGAACAAAGATAAGAAGACCAAGAAGGCGGAGACAGTGAGGATGGTCACCGCAGTCCACAAGGAGCATGACCACTTACTCGGTCCCCACGTCGATCAAGAAGGATGACCCGGTGTCCCAACCATCCAATGCTCCATCAACGAAGCTCTTTCAATAAAGGCATGCAGACACCGGATCGGGCGTCAACATTATGGCCAAGGTAACCTATGAGTATCTATATGGCACTATGCCTTTGGAGCCCACCTATGCACAAATGGAGATGGCGGATCGACATTCCGCTTCGTCGAAGGAGAAGTGAAGGATGTCCTCATCCAGATAGATGACCATTATGTCCCCACAGACTTTCTAGTCATCGATATGGGAGATGACTACGATCCTCCAATCATCCTAGGAAGACCATTCCTGAACACCACCAGAGCTATCATCTATATTGGGACAGGAGAGATTCACTTCCATTTTCCCACTAAGAAGGTATGCCGCTACTTCAACAATAATTATATAATCACTGAAGAGCCCAAGAAGAACTGAGCAAGGAGAAGGCAGCGTACCCGTCGCCAGAACAAGAAGAACATCACTACAGATGGATGGGCTGACTATGAGGGAGAAGTGTCTAGATATGAAGATCGGTACCCGAAGAGAAGAACGTTGCGGAAGAAGAAGAGGTGCTACCAAAGAAGAGAAACAAGTGATCCAAGAAGCTTCCTCCTCAAGGTCCCCCTCTCCAACAAAGAAGGTATGAAAGGTAAAATAAAAATCGAAACTATTCCTACACAAGAGGCGACGTCATCAGAGGCACTGGCCAATGCGCCCCCTGAAAAATGAGCGAACATGACAAGTCCTGTTCGGAGGACTTAAAACCACCGAACGCCGCGCCAAGAGGTAACTTGGTATTTATCAGCAATTCTTTTTCAGCATTATATTTTTACCTTAGCATATTTATTTCCCCACTTACATCTTAGTTGCTTCGTTATGTTTTTATATCTGCATTAGAAATGTTTTGCATTTGCATCCAGAAAATCATTAAGCCCCATGTGGATAATCATTCACTGTGGTGGCACAAAAATAATTTCTCAGCATATTTATTTTTCCTGTCTGCATTCCTTAAATTATAAAAAGATAAAAATATTTCTTGTGATCCTGTTAGAATGAGTTTTAAGTTAGGAAAGTTCTAGACAACTAAGGCCTAGAGGTTTTTGTCACTAACACTTAATTAGTTCCACAAGCTTTGTTGTCTATTTGAGCTTCACAGAACATCAAGGATCAAGAAGAGCCAACAGGCAGAAGGACATCCAGTCCCCTGTCGGAGTGCTGCCCGCGACACTTGAACGCTGTCTCCAACAGCAACCATCTACGACACTCCTGGAGGACTAGAACGTCTTCATTGCCTGTCAGCAACATCAGCAGACTATGTCAACATCCAGCTTGGGGGAGGGCATCCCCCGTGTACCAAGCTAAGTGTTTCCAACTTATCTGTTTATGCCTTGTTAGAATGTGCTTTGTTAAAACCACTAAAAAAGATGCATAACCATAGAAACCCGTAAAGATTTCCTTATTTATCTTTTGGAGAGCTCTTGTAACTGTCTTTAAAGTTATCCCCTAGAATAAACTCTACATGGAGATGATGAATAGTTGCTCGCCGTAATTCCTTTCAAGTACCTAGTTTTCAACCTTGCACTCTCCCGAGTTTTGGACACAACTTGTTTAGACTTGAGATTTACTCGAACCCGAAACTTGTGGGTAGCGAATACTTGATCTAAGTCTAGGTGGTTGACGGGTATGATATGGGAAGGTTTTGAGCTGCTGTCCATCTTGTTCCTAGAGATACTAGAGTTCGGAGAATTTATCTTTGAAAATATTAAATTCCTGCATGATGAGTTCCTTTATGATGAGAGTCTAAATTCCTACCACGGCCATATATTCATGCTTACTAGATTAGGAAAACCCATCTCGTTTATATAGATCACACTGTAGCTTGAGTGTAGTCTTTATAGGCATTGAGTGTGGTTATGCTGTGGACCCATAAGCAATTAGTCATGCAGTTAAAGTCAATACTATGTGCTCTCCATCCATTGATCTATGCTACTTCTGTCCTCAGAAGCATGCACCCATTTTATAACTACTACATTCATTTTTTGTGCTACTTCTGTCCCTAGAAGTACCACCCACATATAGATCCATATCCACCACATATCGTGCTATCTCTACCCTGGAGATACGCACCTATGCTGCTCCTACCCTGGGAGTACGCATCCATCCATCCATCCATCCACATATACATACACCACTTATTTCACTTCATCCAGAAAAGGTTCTATTCCTATCCTGGGAGTGAACATCTAGAAATAATCATCGCCGTTCTATTTGCCTACATACAAGCTCCAGTCATTATCATTTCAAGTTATACACTCCCCGTTACTAAAGTTTCGTTTCCAGAGGATTGGTTGCTCTATAAAAAAAAAGAAAAAAAAAGAGAAAAGAAGAAAGAAAGAAAAAGAAAGAGTAGCCAAGTCCTTCCATTCAAGAAGTTTCAAGGTTTCCAAATAAAGGGAGTCATGTTATCCTCGAAGGAGCAAGTGTAGAAGTAGATGTTCACCAAGTGATCACCCCTCATAATCATTTCCTTATCGTCATCCTATCATCATCTTATCATCCATTTCCTCATTCACATGCACATATGACTTTATTATTATTTTAGTTCCTATTGGATCCATGTCTTAACTATGCAATATATGCAAGTGAGTTTGAGTGTCTCCCCACCTATGAGCTCCACATAAGCCTATTAGAAAGTAGGGTGAGAGAGAGAAGGCACTTTCCACTATGCCTTAGTTCCACAAATACCACATATTTTAAGAGAAGAGAGAAGGCATACACTACTCATGCCTTGGAGAGGATCCGAAATACCACAAATGAGAGACACGAAAGGTTCATACAAGGAACTCGAGTTTTATTTCAAAACTTTTCAAAAACTCCGGATAATAGTTGATCAAAGAGCGAGAAACATGGCGCTTGACTTGACCGTTCTATCTTTCAACTACTCAAGACCCAAGTGACGGTTACAAGCCCCATGGTGAAAGGTAATATGAGTAAGTTTTGAGTCGAATAGTTCACTCTAATCCGGAGGAGAGTTCTTGTTTGAATGCATGTGTACTTGTGAAGAGTGAAAGCATTGTAGCAACTCCCGATCCATCATCGAGTCTATCTTTGCTCGGGGACGAGCAAAAGGTAAGCTTGGGGAGTTTGTTGACGATCGTTAAGTATCAATTTTATACCGTCAACGCAGCAAGAGAAAGGACTAATATGAGTTCACCTATTAGATATAGGGGTTACACCGATGTAATTCCACGAGTTTTGGTGATTGTCTATTTCTCGCAGGGGTTATCGAAAGAGAACCAAAGGAGGCCCACATGTCATGATTACATAGAGATAAAGACCGAACGGGTAAAATTGTATAATCTAGAAGACTCCGAAGGCGACCCCCGAAGGCCGGGCCCCACTGCAGCCCGGCGGTCGGCCGCCCAAGGGGGAGTCGGCCGACTCCCCACCTCGGCCCAATGGCGTTGAGTCTCGCGGATCCCGCCTCCACCGCCTTTGAGGATGAATAATTATCGTCCATTTAGGTCGGTTTGATCCGAGGGCCGTGGTTCATCCTAGGGGGCTATATATTCGAGCCCCCGGCCCCCGGGTGAAACCCTAATTCATTCTCTCTTCATTCATCGAGAGGATTCGAGAAGCCGAGCCACCATCTCAATTAGAGCTCCATAGTTTAGTAGCATAGCTACATAGGAATAGATCTAGAGGGAATCAAGCCTAGCTTGGAGTCCAGATCTGTCGGAGTTCTCGGTAATTCCCCTCTACATTCTTGTAATATTCATCATTGTTCGTGATACTATGAGTAGTACTTTATTCTATTCTATTATATCGACTTGACTTTGCTCTATTTGATTATGTTCTCAATTATATTGTTCTTAGTTTACTTTGATTATATGTTTAGCATAGTTGGACTAGAATTATGTTTATGCATAGGATCGTATAGCGCTTGCTCATTAGATCGATGGGTGAGTGGTAAATATTGTGTAGGCGTGGTGCCTAGACCGTATTTATCTGCGATTGCACCCTATATTCCGGATCGTGAGGTAGATCGCGGGAGTGACAGTCCCGTTGAGTCCTTTGTAGCCCTTCTCCCGAGTATAGGTCTAGCGTAACAAACCTATTACATTGAAGTCATTGCTATGTCTCTTGTCTTCTCTGGTAATATCACTATGCATAGATGTAACCTTTTCCCGCCATGATTGCTAGATGTTCTTGCACTAATCATTGTATGCTTTGACTTTGTAGTTAGAATAACATAGGATTATACCCTAGATCGTCCTAGTCCATGCTAGTGTTATAAGCTTAGAGTGCTAAGTTGAGATGGCTTATTACTATTATTTTATGTGGCTAAATGCTCTCATTTATCTTATGTCATTTATCATTCATTCCTATATTTTATGTGACACTTACCCCGTATGAGATGATCGATACGTACAAGGTTAAGCTCTCCATTATCGCATGTGCATTGCTCATCACTCGTTATCCAAGCATTCCCTTCCCAAAGTGGTAAAATTATAAATAACGATACCTGGATTACTCCTGGTTAAAATGCTACGATGATATATTCTGTGCGCTTGCGGAACCCTCTTTATTTCAGTTGCACTTAATAGACATCAACAGCGACGTCGAGGTATGGGCGCCATGTCGAGTCGTCGAGACTGTAGACGCTCCCTTTGGTCCGGTTTGAGCCTGTGGATTCATGCTTTAGTCCGGTTCGAGCCTGTAGCAGCGTGGGCAATGATGGCCTGCTCGTCCTTCTCGGTCGTGGGCTGACGTAGTCGAGGTATGGCGCTGGCGTAGACGAGCACGTGCGCCCGGGAACCCAGCCGTATGGCCGTCGAGGTGGGAAAGACAGGGCACTGCGCGCCCCATGCCCAGGTCACGTCCATCATCATTCCTCGAGCAGTTAATGACCGCTTCGAGGGGTAGATGGTCCGAGCGATGGGACTGGGCGGCGGGTTAGGTGGTACGGAGAGTTGACAATTGTGTTCCGAGGGGGTGCCGTACACGCCATAGTGTTCAGCGAGGTGTAATAGTGACGCCTGGCACGCCCGAATTCCGGGTATGGGCGGTGGAATAGGAGAAGTGACCGGCGTACTTCTCACTATTTCACGCACTGTAGCCATGGGGTTAGGTGGAGCAGGCGTACTTCTTACTATTTCCGAGCCCTGTAGCCATGTGCATGCCTTGGATAGGCAATTATTGCGGGCGGACTCGAGCGGTCGCTCATTTGAGCGATCTCCGTCTTAGTCTCGAGCGGCTACTCGCTCGAGCAGTCTCCGTCACCGTCTCGAGCGACCGCTCGCTCGAGCGATTTCCGTCACCGTCTCGAGCGGTCGCTCACTCGAGCGGTTTCCGTAATGTTTTCTCGTGCGCTCGAGCGGCTGCCGCTTGAGTTGATGGGCTTTGTGGTTTTGCGGTCCTGGTACTGGGCCGGCCCAGTACGGGGAGAATTGGGGATTTTCTTTAGTAGCTTTTGAGATTTAGAGAGGGGTGAAGTTGGTTCGCTTATTTCCAATCCTCCTAGCTTAAGACCCCCTAATCTAGGTACCCGATAGTAGCCCCCGAGCCCTTGTTTGATTGTGAAAAAACTTCAAGTAAGGGGTCATGAAGTGGAGTTGAAGTACCTAGACTTAGGGTCGTGTCGTTTTGAGGAGTTATTCCCTTCTTTCTCCGTGGGGGGGGGGGGCGCTAGCGTCCCCCGCGGGGGTAGCCCCCGAGGCCCCAGAGGAATGAGGCATTCCTCTGGGGGTTTTGAGACGAGCAGTTTTGAGCAAGAGTGTTATTAATTGGAGTTGTAGCAACTCGAGGTAGGCAATTTCTGACGACTCCTCGAGCCCCCGTGTATTTCCCGTTCCTCCCGTGTCGAGGGAGGTTGTTTATGTGACTCGAGCCCCCGAGCCTCGAATTGCTGGGCCGTAGTCGCGATCTAGTTCATCGCTAGATCTCTTGGATCTGATCCAAGGGGCGGGAGGACTGACGCTACCCGCGGCCGAGCGAGCGCCAAGTCTCCCTGTGAGCTGATAGCGGGAAATCCAAGTGAGAGTCCGTCTCCTTTCGAGGGGAGGCGGCATCGAGGCCCGGGGGCGCTCTCATTAGAGCTGGGCGCATAGCTTCTAGAGGACCGGTCCTGTTCGAGGGGACCGGCGGCTTGAGTGCCTCCCGTCGACGGGATCTCATGGAAGCTCAGCGCCCTGCCTTGGACGTGCCTTTGGGTTTCGAGAGTTCGTTCTCGAGCGGACCCTTTCGTGGGATCCTTCCCAAGGGCACCCCTAACTCGAGTGCTTGAGGGCGGCTATTCGAACCCGTTCGTGGGTCAGCCTCCGCTCCCTCGAGTCTTACAAGTGGGACCAGGGTCCCAGGTTATCTTACCGTGCACGGAACCGTCTGTCGAGACGTCCCGTTGCTGCGCCAGTTAAGGGGAATTCGTCCGTTGCTGGTGGCGCGGCTTTTTAGGCGGAAACCGGCGCGTCATGATGATCGTGGCCCGGCGCTGGTTCAGCTCCGCCTCGCGTCGCGTGCGTCCTGTGAGTGGGAGTGGGTAGCGGTTGTCAGGGGCATTGAATACGGTTACCGTTCTCGTCGAGTCCGCCGTGCGCGCGCGGCCGTTGGATGGCGTGACCTGGGCCGTTGGATGCGATTCACGCGGATCGGCTTGGGCTCTATAAATATGGAGGAGTGGGCTTGCGGTTCCTCTTCCCCGCATTCTCGCCTTTCTCGTCATCCTTGCCGCCGGTTGTGTTCCATTCCCAGATCCAATCGCCGCCGCCTTCACCCGCAACCACCGCCGCCGTTCTTGCCTGCGACCGCCGCCGCTGTGCTTGCTTGCGACTGCGTCCGCACCTTGCGCCGCCGTTCTCCGCACCACCGCTCTCCGCGTTCCGCCGCCGTTCCTGCTCCACCATCTCGCCGCCGTCCTTCCGCCGACGCCATGGTGAGGACAAACAAGAAGGGGAGCCAGGGTGCTGGGGGCAGCAAGACCGGCGGCAAGGGCGCCGCCGGCAAGGAGCCCGCCAAGCCTCCCACGCCGGTGGTAATGTACGACGCGCTCCCGTGGCCTCGGTCCACGGTGACCGAGGCGACGTTGATGAACCTCGTCAACGGCGGGTTGCTTCTCCCCAACCCGGCGGGGGGACCGCCGGAGTGGCAAGTACCGGAGGACGACCATCTCGAGCCCGTGGTCCCGCCGGGCTACGTCCTGAGTTTCGTCAAGTTCCATCGGCGGGGACTTGGGGCGCGGCCGAGCCGCTTCATGCGGGCGCTCCCCCACCACTTTGGGGTCGAGCTCCAGCACTTCAATCCGAACTCCATCTCACACGTGGCCAGTTTCGCCGCCGTGTGTGAGGGGTATCTTGGTATGGCGCCGCAGTGGGACCTGTTCACCCACGTCTTCAAGGCGACGCTGTTCACCAAGGCGGTGAGCGGCGGTGGTGACGACAATGACGGCGATGATGGCGACGAGGAGGGGGAAGAGGAGAAGGAGAAGGAAAAGGAGAAGCCGAAGGCCCGCCGCTACGTTCGAGCGGGCTCCTGCTCGATTGGCCTGAAGAGGCGGGAGTGCTGGCTGACCGGCACATGGGCGTCAAATAACGCCGGGTGGGACGCGGAGTGGTTCTACCTCCGTAATGAGGGAATCACTTCCCGGAGTACACCGGCGCCGTGCCGATCGTGCCCGGCGAGAATGGATCCGGGGCCGGCCGAAGAATCTTCAGCCCCGTCTCGACCCCCTGCTCGATGCCATCGCGAGCCTCCGTCGTCGGAGGGCCGGCAACCTCACCTTTAACCTTGCCCACGTCGTCGCCGAGTTCCACTCCCGCCGGGTGATTCCGCTCGCCGAGCGCCCGCTGCGGCTGGACCAGATGACGGAGAACGCCGACCCTGAGGCGCTCGAGGCCAGCAGGATGTCAGACGTACCCCTCTCAACTGTCATGATCGTGGCTCGAGTGCGCGAGGCGATCGACGGCGGGAGGAACTTTGGGGAGAATCAAGTCGGCCTTTTCCCCATGCTCCCGGTCAACAACCTGCTCGGCTATGTAAGTCCTTTCGAGGTCTTTCTCGTCGTTCCTTTTATTCGAGCCGTCCTCATCGAGGTATGCTTTTTCAGGATATCATGGACCACGCGGACTCGGTGCCCCCGGTGAAGGAGGACGCGCCCGGCCGTGGGGTAAGACGCCTAAAAAACAACCGAGAACACGCGGCGGCGCTCCCGAGAAAGGAGGAGAGAGCGAGGAAGGCTCACGAGTTAGAGGAGAAGGAGCAGCGTAAGTCTAGGCGCCTCCGGGAGCGGATGATGCGTCTGGATGCAAACCCGTGCGACTGGAGCCCCAGTCTAGAGTCGACCGACGAGGACGAGGGGGAGGACGACGAGGGGGACGACGAGGCGACTGACAGCGACGGCGCCACCGCCCCTCGAGCGCTGACGCCTCCTCGCTCTCGCGTGCAGGGGTTGATTCTGGCAGCGCCCCTTCTACGCGGTGACTCGTCGTTGGTTCAGACGGGCCAGCAGGAGGGGTCGTCTCGCCGTTCCAGCCACCGCGCCCGTTCACCGTCACCGACTCGAGCGGGGCGGCGGGAGGAGTCGCCCCGTCGTTCTAGCCATGGCGGGCGGGCGCCCTCTCCGACGCGGCGGGACTCCTCCTCCCGTCGCCATTCGTCATCAACGGGCGCGCACACCCGGCAGCATCAGGCTGCAAATGTGCGCAGATCATCCTCTGTACAGCCCGGCGAGCAACCCGTGGAGCGCCGGGCTCCTTCCAGCGATCGCCAGGCCGAGCGGACCTCGACCCGCAGGACCCAAGGTCCCGTAAGGGACTCCGTGCCTGACCCGGCCAAGGAGTTGGCGGGGGCGGGGGAGGCCGCCAAGGTCTCGAAGCCCCCGAGCGGTACGAGCGGCGGGCTCGAGGCCCCAAAGTCCTCGAGCGACTCGAGGGGGCCAACTGAGGCTCGAAAGCCCCCGAACGTCTCGACCAAGCCGGGTGGCTCGAGCAGCGCCACCTCGACTACAGGGTGAGTTTTTCGATCACCCCTCCCTTTACCGCCTTTTCCGTTTGGCGTGTGAATGCGTCGTCATAGTAGTTTTTTGTTTTTCTCTTTCTTTCAGGACCAAGCGCCCTCTGCAGTCGCTGCCATCCCTTCCTCCCATCCTGCCTACCAAGAGGCTGAGGACTTCCGGAGGATCGAGCGGCACCCTGTCCGTCCCAGGTGGAGTGGCTCTTCCTCCTTCTACCCCCATTTGGCTAGCGTGGGCCAAGGATGCAATTAGGCGCGGCAAGCTGATGGCGGCTGCGTCTCGTGCAGGTGCCGGGGCCGTGACCGTGGCAGCGGGAGAGAAGGCCACCGCCACCACCACGGCCTTGACCGCTTCCCCGCTCGAGGCCCCATCGTCGCTAATTGTGCCGGGCAACACGGCGGCTGGTGACAAGGGGGCATTGATGCCGGGGCCGACGGCCACCATTCCGGCGATGGGGACCGGGTCGGAGCAACGGCCAATCGTGCTCGAGGATGAGAGCCCAAGCTCGGGCTCCAAGACCCCCTGGCCAATCGGCCTGCGCCAGCTCGAGGAGGAGCGCAAGGAGGAAGAGGAGGAGGAGCAGACGCCGGCGGCCACCGATCGGCCAGTGGAGGACATGGAGATGCAGGAGGCGGGCCTGGTGCCCGAGCCTCAGCCAAGCCGGGCTCCTACCTCCCCTCGGGATATGGAGGCCGACCCCTCTACTGGGCAGCGGGTCGAGGTGTCCCAGGTTTCCCCAGTCGAGCAGGGGGAGGCCCAAACTACGGCTCGAGAGGGGGCGCTCGGGGAGCACCCCGTTACCACGCAGGAGGAGGAGGCGGAGGAGCAAATCGAGCATTGGGCGGAGCAGCCTGTCGCCGCAGGCGGCGATGAACATCAGCTGCAAGCGGAGCAGCAGGCGGAGTTGGTGGAGCAGCGACTGCAGGTGCAGCAGGCGGGGCAGCCCACCGTCGCGGGCGGCGATGAGCACCAGGACGGCGTGCGGGAGCTCCGTCTGGTGCCGTACCAGGCGCCGCCGCAGCCTCTGCAGCTGCTGGGGACCCTGGTGCCCCACCTCGTGCCTGACTCGGAAACGGGCGAGGTGAGGTTCGAGGGCATGACCGACGCCGACCAGTGGGAGGAATCTCAAAGGAAGCTGACGGCGGCTGCCATTGTCGACAGCCACATGCGGTCGGTCGGCCTCGGGCCCACCGAGCCCACTGATGTCTCCATCGAGGAGTGGAGGCGGATCGAGGCGCGGGCGCTCGCCCAAGAGGCATCCTCCTCCTGGAGTCAGCCGCAACGCCCGCCTACCCTGGCCGAGCGGGTGGTGACGGCGGACGTCGACTTGGAGGCAGTGAGGAGACTCCACTCCTCCGTCGACAAGGAGATGCGGGAGGAGTTCCCTCTATGGGAAAGGCCGCCGCTGGTACTCCCCGACCCCCTCGACCACGAGGCTCCTCTGATCGTGATGAACGATCAGAAGGAGCTCGAGGCGCACATGGAGGCCGAAGAGCGCCGGCAGTGGCTCGAGAATGCCTTGAAGACCGCTCTGTCACTCGTCTCCGAGGACCTGCCCCGGCTTTTCTCCGTGAGTGCCCTTGAGCTTGGTTGCCTTTTCTTTGATCTATCGTAGTCTATGTTCTAACACTTTCTTTTCGTGGTTCAGACGTCGCAGAGCCGCTCTTATGCCAAATCTGCACACATCCGTGCCGCGCAAGAGAGCGAGCACGAGATCCGGCGGTACGTGCGGATGGGGCAGGATGCTGAGGGCGAGCGGCACCGCTCTGCTCGGCTCCTTCGAGAGGCCAACGCTGCCCTGGACGCTGCCAAGGAGGACGCCAAGAGAGCTCAAGACGAGGTTGCTCGAGTGGCGCAGGAGGCGGAGGCGGCTCAGCGGGAGGCAAGTGATAAGCTCACCCAAGCCGCGCTGGAGGCGGAGACCGCTCGTCAGGTGCACGTGCAATTGCAAGGGGCCTTCGAGCAGCTCAAGAAGGATGCGGCCACGGCGGTAAGAGCCTACAAGGCCAAGTGCCGGGATATGGAGCAGCTCGAAAAAGACAAGGCCGCCGTCGAGGCGTATGTAAAAGATCTGCAGGCGGCGGTCACCTGAGAAACCGCTGAGAAGGAGGCCCTTGCGAGCGCGCTCGAAGCGGAGAAAAAACGAGCGAGCGATCTCCAGACGGAGGTGGTCGATCTCCGTCAGAAGGTGACGGAGAAGGACCTCGCCATCCAGGGTGCCGGCAAGGCCTACGAGGAGCTGCGGGTGGAGAAGCGCGACCTTGGCCGCCATCTCAAGTGGAAGCAGGCCGAGCTTACGAGCGCACTCGAGCGTGAGTAGGGGTTGTCGACCCGTTGCACAGGTAAGTGCTCGAGCCACTTTTGGCCAAGTCCTTGAGCATACTTAAGGCGTTCTTGCCGCCTGTCGACTTGAATTCTTCCTTTGCTGACTTAGGTTTTACTTTTCAGCGCTCGAGGCTGATTTGTACGCGTCATGCTCGGCCCTCCAGCTTGCTCAGGCTGATCTCACCACGGCACGTACGGACCTCCAAATCGCCCAGAGGACGTTGGGCGCCGAGGTGGATGCCCGGGCTCGGATCTGCGGCGCCATCGACACCCTTAGCGAACGCTGGGGATTCGAGCCCGTGGTCGATGCCGAGGGGCCGGACGCTGGGCGTGGCTACGCCGCTCGTGTCTTTGCCTTCGGCCTCTCTCTGCGGGACCGAATCCGGGACGCCCTCGTTTTCGCCGCGCGCCGGAGCCTCGCCATCTTCTACTCCGGGTTCGCCCTTACGAGGGAGGAGGCTCGATGGGATGGAGGCCGTTGCCGGTGGCTTCACTTATGCTGAGGGTGAGCAAGAGGGAGCCGCGAACCCGAGGCATGATCAACTCCTTGTCGACGCCGCGGGGCCTGGAGAGCAACTGGGCCGAAGCTTCGAGGCGTTCGTCCTTCCTCCTGCCATGCAGTAGTCATAGCGGTCGCCGGCCTGCGAGCCGAGATCTGGGCAAAAAGGCCCTTGTAAGAAAAATTATCTTAGTAGTGAAGTGGCCCAAGTGGCCTTGAAACGTGATGCTCATAACATAAGCTGTTGCGCTCTAGTTTTTTCTCTGCGCTTCAAGTTATCTTTCATTCCTTGCCTTTATTTCTTTTCAACTAAGTGCTAGCGTTGTGCTCGAACCGCCTCGAGGGGAGACGAGTTGGGGTGCCGCAGCTCGGAAGCGTGGGAATCCTTGTGCTCGATCGTCCCGGCTCGAAGGGCTCGAGGTGACGCTCATACTTAGTTTTTGCAAGAAAAATTTCGAGGCGAGAAGGAAAAAGAGTGCGTCGAGCGTCTTTTGAGAAAAAAAACTATGTGCGTTTTTTTTTGAGGACTTCAGGGGGGTCCCCCCCTGGTCTAGCCCCCGAGGGGGGCTTGACTTTGTGGAGACAAAGCCGAGCCCACCTTGTATATGAACGAAAAGTGAGAAACTGACTTGCAGGATCTTTATTCATTCATACTAATGGTACACTTAAACGAAAAAAATGTACAAGGTATCGAGGCCTAGGGGAAAAAGCGACGTAGCTGTTCGATGTTCCATGCATTGGTGAGGATCGAGCCGTCTTCGTTGGCTAACTTGTATGTCCCCGGCTTCAGCACTTCGACCACGATGAACGGGCCTTCCCAGGGAGGAGTGAGCTTGTGGCGCCCCTTGTTGTCTTGTCGTCGACGGAGCACGAGATCGCCGACCTCGAAGTCTCTCTTGCGCACATTCTTCTCGTGATATTGTCATAGCTTTTGCTGGTAGCGCGCAGAGTGTAGGAGCACCGTGTCTCGAGCTTCTTCAGCTTGGTCGATGACGTTGGCTAGCCTTTCCTCATTAGTCTGCTCGTTGTAGGCCTTGAGTCGAGGGGATCCGTACTCGAGGTCAGTGGGGAGGACGGCCTCTGACCCATAGACCAAGGAGAACGGGGTGAATCCAGTGGCTCGACTCTCGGTCGTTCGTAGGCTCCACAAGACTGACGGGAGCTCGGCCACCCACTTCTTGCCGTGTTTGTTGAGGTGGTCGAAGATCCTTGGCTTCAACCCCTGCAAAATCATGCCGTTTGCGCGCTCGACTTGGCCGTTAGTTCGAGGATGGGCGACTGCCGACCAATTCACACGGATGTGATGTCGATCACAGAAATCCAGGAATTTTTTGCCCGTGAACCGAGTGCCGTTGTCAGTGATGATAACGTTGGGGACCCCGAATCGATGGATGATGTCGGTGAAGAATTCGACCGCCCGCTCCGAGCGGATGTTGGTGATGGGCTTGGCCTCGATCCACTTGGTGAACTTGTTGATTGCCACGAGCAAGTGGGTGTAGCCTCCCGTCATTTTCTTGAGTGGTCCGACCAAATCGAGCCCCCAGACCGCAAATGGCCATGTGAGGGGGATCATCTGGAGCGCGTGTGCTGGAAGATGCGTCTGCTTGGCGTAGAACTGGCACCCCTCACACGCTCGAACAAGCTTGATGGCGTCAGCGGTCGCCGTGGGCCAGTAGAAGCCTCGACGGAATGCGTTTCCGACAAGGGTTCTTGGCGCAGCGTGGTGGCCACAAGCCCCTGAGTGCATGTCTTCGAGAAGCTTTCTGCCCTCATCGATCGAGATGCACCGTTGAAGTATGCCAGTCGGACTGCGGCGGTAAAGCTCTCTGTCATCTCCGTAGAGGACGTAGGTTTTAGCTCGACGTGCCAGCCGTCTTGCTTCTGTTCGATCCTCTGGCAACTCTCCTCGAATAAGGTATTCGAGGAAGGGTGCACGCCAATCTACTGGTGGGCTCGAATCTCGATCGATCTCCATGACCTCGGCCTCCGTCGAGGGGGGCTCGGTCGTTGGAGTGGGCTCGACGACCTGTTCCGCTCCAGCCCCCGAGTCCCACTTTACAGATGGCTCGTAAGGATCTTTCGAGAAGACGTTTGGAGGGAGCGGCGCTCGGGACGACGCGATCTTGGCTAACTCGTCTGCAGCTTCATTGAAACGTCTCGGGATGTGGTTGAGCTCGAGGCCGTGGAAATTTGCCTCCAGTTTGCGCACTTCATTGCAATACGCGTCCATTTTTTCGTCATGGCAGCTTGAGGCTTTCATCACCTGGTCGATGACGAGTTGTGAATCACCTCGAGCGTCGAGGCGTCGGACCCCGAGCTCGACAGCGATACGCAACCCGGTGACGAGCGCCTCGTATTCTGCCATGTTGTTCGAGGCCGTGAAATGGATTCGCACCACGTAGCGCATGTGTACTCCGAGGGGTGAAATGAAGAGTAGGCCTGCACCTGCTCCTGTTTTCATGAGTGACCCGTCGAAATACATGGTCCATAGCTCGGCCTGGATCTGAACTGGGGGGAGTTGGACGTCGGTCCACTCAGCGACAAAATCTGCCAACACCTGGGATTTGATGGCTTTTCGTGGGGCGTAAGTGATGGTCTCGCCCATGAGCTCGACCGACCATTTAGCGATTCGACCCACTACTTCCCGGTTTTGGATGATCTCCCCGAGCGGGAACGACGATACCACTGTCACCGGGTAGCTAAGAAAGTAGTGCTGGAGTTTTCGACGCGTGAGCATGATTGCATAGAGCAATTTCTGGATTTGGGGGTATCGAGCCTTGGCATCCGAGAGTACCTCACTAACAAAGTACACCGGCCTTTGGACGGGGAGCGCGTGCCCCTCTTCCTGCCTCTCGACCACTATGACTGCGCTGACCACCTGAGTGGTTGCGGCAATATAGAGGAGGAAGGGCTCGGCTGGTTTGCCCTCTCGAGCCGGTCGAGGTGGCACTAGCACAGGAGGGGAGGTGAGCATGCTTTTCAGCCTCGAGAGAGCTTCCTCCGCCTCGGGTGTCCATGCAAAATGCTCGGACTTTTTGAGGAGTCGATACAAAGGCAAGGCTTTTTCTCCCAGACGCGCGATGAATCGGCTAAGAGCGGCTAGGCACCCGGTGATTTTGTACCCCCTTCAGGTCTCGAATCGGTCCCATTCTCATGATGGCCGTGACCTTCTCGGGATTGGCCTCGATCCCACGCTGGGAGACGATGTACCCTAACAACATGCCTCGAGGCACGCCAAAGACACACTTCTCGGGATTCAACTTGATGTTTTTGGCCCGAAGGCATCCAAACGTCAATTTGAGGTCCTCGACAAGGTTTTCTACTTTATGCGTCTTGACAACGATGTCATCGACGTAGGCCTCGACCGTTTCTCCTATGTGTTTTTCAAAAACGTGAAGCATGCAGCGCTGATATGTTGCCCCGGCGTTTCGAAGGCCGAAAGGCATCGTGACATAATAGTACATGCCCATAGGAGTGATGAATGAAGTCGCGAGCTGATCGGACTCCTTCATTTTGATTTGGTGATAGCCAGAATAAGCATCAAGAAAGGAAAGTACTTCACAACCCGCAGTGGAATCGACAATTTGATCTATTCGAGGTAAAGGAAATGGAACTTTGGGACATGCTTTATTTAAACTAGTATAGTCTACACACATCCTCATTTTCCCATTCTTTTTCTCTACTAACACAGGATTAGCTAACCACTCGGGATGATGTACCTCCTTGATGAATCCGGCCTTCTCGAGCTTCTCGACCTCCTCGCGAATGATCCTGCGCTTCTCCTCGTCGAAGCGGCGCAGGCGTTGCTTGACAGTCTCGAACCGGGACGGATCTCAAGGCGTGCTCGGCGACATCCTCGGTATGCCGGGCATGTCCGAGGACTCCACGCAAACATATCAGCGTTTGCGCGGAGAAAGTCGACGAGCACTGCTTCCTATGCGCTGTCGAGGGAGGCGCTGATGATCAGCGTCTTCTCATCTGAGGAGCTTGGATCGAGCGGGATTCTCTTGGTGTCCTCGGCGGGCTCGAAGCTGCCGGCTTGTCGTTTTGGCACTGGGGCGGCGGCCTCGGCTGCCAGGCAGTCGAGCGTCTTGGCTAGCTCCTTGGACTCGATCAGGGACTCACCGTACTCGACGCACTCCACGTCACAGCAGTACGTGTGCTCGTACGTGGAGTTGACAGTGATGATCCCTTTGGGTCCCGACATCTTGAGCTTGAGGTAGGCGTAGTTGGGGATCGCCATGAACTGGGCGTAGCACGGGCAGCCTAGGATGGCGTGGTAAGTCCCCTCGAAGTCGGGCACGTCGAAAGTGAGGACCTCTCGACGGAAGTTCGAGCGCGTGCCAAAGTAGACAGGGAGGTCGATGCGGCCGATCGTGAGTGCCTTCTTGCCGGGGACGACGCCATGGAAACCCCCGGCGCTCGGCTTGAGCTGCGCCCTCGTGATGCCGAGCAACGTGAGCGTCTCCATGTAGATGATGTTGAGGCTGCTGCCTTCGTCCATGAGGACCTTGGTGAAGCGGGCGTTGAGGATGACCGGGTCGACGACGAGAGGATACGCGCCGGGGTTGGTGACATGCTCGGGATGGTCATCACGGTCGAACGTGATGGGAGCATCCGACCAGTCGAGAAACCGAGGCGTGGCGGGCCTCACAGAGAAGATCTCTCGGCGTTCGCTCTTCCGCTCCCGACGTGACATCTGGGTCGTAGGGCCGCCATATATCATATAGCAATCGGCAACGGGTGGGAACCCGTTGTCGTCGTTGTCGTTGGCTTGACCGTCGCCACCCTTATCCTTCTTGTCATTGTCTTTACCAATTTCGAACTTCTTGAAGTAGCCTCGAAGCATACGGCAATCCTCGAGGTTATGCTTGACCGGCTCTTTATGGTACGGGCATGGCTGTTTCAGCATCTTGTCGAAGACGGCCCCATCTGGAGGGGGTCGAGGCTTCTTGCGGTCGGCTGCGGCCACCTCGTCTTCCGCAACCACGCGCTTGCCTTGCTGGTTACCCTTCTTCTTCTTCCCGTTCTTCTTCTGGGCCTTGCTCGAGCCCTCGCCGCCTCCTGGGGACGGTGCGGGCCTGCTCCCTGCTCCGCCAAAGAAGGCCCCCACGGCCTCGTAGCCGGCGGCGTAGTCGGCGACGACGTCCATGAGCTCGTTGACCGTCTTTGGGCGGTTGCGCCCGAGCTCCCGTACGAGCTCCTTGCACGTGGTGCCTGAGACGAACGCCAGGATGACGTCATGGTCAGGGATGTGCGGCAACTCGGTGCGCAGCTTGGAGAAGCATCGAGCGAAGTCTCGAAGAGACTCCGTGGCGTTTTGCTTGCAGTTACGAATGTCCCATGAGTTGCCAGGTCGAATATAGGTGCCCTTGAAGTTCCCCTCGAAAATCCAGACCAGATCGGTCCAGTCGTAGATCTGATCTGGGGGAAGCTCCTCGAACCACCGGCGAGCGGTGTCAAATAGAAACAGGGGAAGCTGGCGTATGATCGCCTTATCCTCTCGAGCCCCTCCCAGCTGGCAGGCCAGCCGGAAGTCAGCCAACCAGAGCTCCGGCTTGGTTTCCCCGTTATATTTGACCACGCTTGTGGGGGTCGAAATGGGTTCGGCAGTGGCGTACTGCGAATAGCTCGACTGAAGACTCGAGGGCCCGGTGGCTCGGGAGCCTGCCGGTCCTCGTCGCTGTCATAGCGCCCTCCTCGATGGGCGTTGTAGCCCCGGTCCTCAGCGCCCGCAGCCTTGCGTCGTCGATTATCGTTGATGTCGTGTTGCGCGTCTTGAGGCGCACGGTTGTCGAGGATGCGGTCTTGGGCGGGGGCCCTGTTGCCTCGAGGGGGTGCCTCTTGGTGGACAGAACCCTCCCGTTCGTGTCGTGGTTGTTCTGGGGTTGCCTCACGCTGTCTTGAGGCTGAGCTCTCGGCCTACTGAACGGCCGCAACTTGGAGGAGCCCTTGGACCTCGTCCCGTATCCGCAGCGCATGCGGATTCGAGGGCGCCGGCATGTCCCACAACAGCATGGCTGCTGCAAGGACATTCTGGCTTGCTCGAGGGAAGTGGGCTGGCTCGACTGGCACTTCTGGCTGCCTGTCATTGACGATGCGGTTGAAGACGCCTCGTGCTTTTCCTCGAGCACCTAGAGCTCGAGGAGGGGGCGGATGGTTCTGCTCAAGGGCGCGCTTGAGCAGCTCCAGATTTGCGCGTTCCGCATTCATCTTGGCCTCGATCTCTCTGAGCTAGGCCCATTGTGCCGCTCGAGCATCGTCTTCAGGTCGCTGGTTGTCCTGTCCTTGCGGTGGCTCCTCACGGGGTTCGATCACCTGCAAGGCTCCAGCCGCTAGTGTCCCGAGCACCGGCGTTCCGACCGGCCGGTTGATTGCTGCGGCGGCCACAGCGGTGCCGTCCCTGGTCTCCTTGTCCGACGGGATGTCGTTTTCAAGGCGGAAACACTCACGAGCCGGGTCATAGCACCCTGAATCCGAGTCATCGGAGTCGGGGTCAGCGCCGGACGGTGTCCAGGGCCTTCCCGTGCTCTCCTCCTCAATCCAGCGGCGCACGTTCCCGATCGTGGTGTGGCGTTGTGAACCGGGCACCCTGTTAAACCCGCGGTCTACTGACGCCGGCCACACGATCTCCAAGTCCATGGCGGCGCGCAAGAGGGGGCCCAGGCTCTCCTCTCGTGGTCCCATTGCCGACTGGATCTCGTTGGCGAGCGTAGCAGCAGCGTTGGTGAGCCCGAACGGAAGCCTGCGACGGGCTCGATAGAGCCCATGCGGCAAGAAGTTGGGCGACGTTGGCCGTGCGCGCGCTCGAGGTGTCACGCCGGGCTCTCTCGGCGAACGTATGGCGAACGTGAAGCCAGGATCCACGTCGTGAGCCCCCGGTCCACGCGCCACTCCCTGTCGTGCGCTCGGCGCCCCTGCTGGGTGTGCCATGGCGTCCGACTGGGAAGGTACGCGAGCAACGTGCTCAGAGCCCCGCGCAGGCTGGCGATGAAGCTGGTGCTGGTGGTGCCGGCGCCTTGGCGGCGAGCCGTGGTGGCATGGCCTACGCGCGGTCCCACCAGCGCGTGGGGGTGAAGCGCGTCCCCCACTTGGTTCACTGATCGAGAGTAGAGCCATGTCATAACCCGTACCGAGCGACACGAACTCCAGACTCCCAAACCAGATCACCATGGCGAATGGAAGCAATGAAGGAGGAGATGCCATCCGGAAAAATGGCGGGAATCGGGCGAAAACACGCAGTCCCCCTACCTGGTGCGCCAACTGTCGGTGTTTCGTACCCCGGGGGGTATCACACCAACAAGTAAATTTCTATGCGTGCTCCCTAATCCGGATGGTGATGCAAGAAGAACACAACTATTTATCCTGGTTCGGGCAAAGAGTGCCCTACGTCCAGCAGTGGCGGGAGACTTGTATCATCTTGCACCGGAGTGCTTGTACAGGGGTGAATACAAGCGGGACTTAGCCGTGAATGAGTGTGCGAAAAAAGGTCGGAACGTGTGTGCGTGAGAGCCTGCCTTATACAAGGCCCTGGCGTCCCCTTTTATAGGCCAAGGGGAGGCTCAGGGTTACACGTTGGTTAGGGCTGTCGTGGGCGCGACGTCGAGGTATGGGCACCATGTCGAGTCGTCGAGACTGTAGACGCTCCCTTTGGTCCGGTTTGAGCCTGTGGATTCATGCTTTAGTCCGGTTCGAGCCTGTAGCAGCGTGGGCAATGATGGCCTGCTCGTCCTTCTCGGTCGTGGGCTGACGTAGTCGAGGTATGGCGCTGGCGTAGACGAGCACGTGCTCCCGGGAACCCCGCCGTATGGCCGTCGAGGTGGGAAAGACAGGGCACTGCGCGCCCCATGCCCAGGTCACGTCCATCATCATTCCTCGAGCAGTTAATGACCGCTTCGAGGGGTACATGGTCCAAGCAATGGGACTGGGCGGCGGGTTAGGTGGTACGGAGAGTTGACAATTGCGTTCCGAGGGGGTGCCGTACACGCCATAGTGTTCAGCGAGGTGTAATAGTGACGCCTGGCACGCCCGAATTCCGGGTATGGGCGGTGGAATAGGAGAAGTGACCGGCGTACTTCTCACTATTTCACGCACTGTAGCCATGGGGTTAGGTGGAGCAGGCGTACTTCTTACTATTTTCGAGCCCTGTAGCCATGTGCATGGCTTGGATAGGCAATTATTGCGGGCGGACTCGAGCGGTCACTCATTCGAGCGATCTCCGTCTTCGTCTCGAGCGGCTACTCGCTCGGCGGTCTCCGTCACCGTCTCGAGCGACCGCTCGCTCGGCGGTTTCCGTCACCGTCTCGGCGGTCGCTCACTCGGCGGTTTCCGTAATGTTTTCTCGTGCGCTCGGCGGGCCGCCGCTTGAGTCGATGGGCTTTGTGGTTTTGCGGTCTGGTGCTTGGGCCGGCCCAGTACGGGGAGAATTGGGGATTTCATTTAGTAGCTTTTGAGATTTAGAGAGGGGTGAAGTTGGTTCACTTATTTCCAATCCTCCTAGCTTAAGACCCCCTAATCTAGGTACCCGACAGTCACCAAATGTGATGGAGTTGAATCCACCATTGTCATTCTTGTCAAGTGACTTGAACATACTATCTTCACCGGTCATATGATTTGATGCACCACTATCAAGCACCCAATGCCTCCCTCCGGCTTTGTAATTGACCTACAAGAAGACATCAAGCTTTAGGTACCCACTTTTGCTTGGGTCCTTGAAGGTTAGTCACTAGAGTCTTTGGCACCCAAATAGCTTTCTTCTTTGAGCTCATCCATGGTGTACCAATGAATCTAGCACTCACACCACACTCACTCTTAACAAGCATGTAGGAAGCACTCAACTTGTAAGAGGAGGCACTAGTGTTCTTGTTCTTGCATGCATGCTCTAAATGACCGACGTGCTTGCAACTCTTGCAATAGCTACCATTGTTCTTCACAAAACAAGTCTTGTGAGGAGCAAAAGCGGCCTTGCCTTTCTTGGGGGTATAGCTCAATCCCTCTTTGTAGAGAGAAGCTCTTTGGCTACCCAAGCACATAAGCAAGCGGTCCTCACCACCATAAGCCTTAGCCAAGGTGTGATTGAGCTCCTTGACTTCCTTCTTAAGAGACTCATTTTCAACTACTAGTGTAGACTCACATGCATGACCAACACTACTAGATGAAGTAGAGGCATAAGAGCATGAAGGGCCAAGTGATGCAACAACAATTGAATCATCAAGTGAATCACATGATGTGGACACATTTTTCTTTTCTATGTTCACCACTTGTGATTGCACTTTCTCTTGCTTCTCAACTAGAGAGGAATGAGCTTTTCAAGCTTGGAGTGAGCAATCTCTAGTTTCTCATGGTCTACCTTTAGACTCTCATAAGAAGCCCTCAACTCCTTAAGTTCTTGCTCAAGGTTTTGTTTATCCTTGCGCAAGCCCCTACATTCCTTCCTAGAGTCATTGAAAGCACCCTTGCAATCCTCAAGCATGACAAAGAGTTCTTCTTTTGTGGTCTCATCATCATCATCACTCTCATCATCACTATCGGGTGGAGGTTTTACCTTAGTGGCCTTGGCCATGAAGCAAGATGATGGAGCACCAAATAGAGAAAGCTTCTCTTGAATGGCAATGCTTGTGTGCCCCTTCTTCTTCTTGGAATCATCATCTTCATCACTTGAGGAGGATGAATCACTCTCCCAAGTTGCCACATGAGATTCACCCTTCTTCTTGTGATGGGAGGAGTCTTTCTCCTCCTTCTTCTTCTCTTGCTTCTTCCTCTCCTTCCTCATGGCATCTTCATCATCACTTGCATAGGGACACTTGGCAATGAGATGATCCTTGCCATTGCACCTAAAGCACTTCATGGGACGGTCACTAGACTTGGATGAGCTTCTCTTGCTCTTGGACCGGTACCCCTTCTTCATGAGCTTCCCCATTCTCTTCACAAGGAGTGCCATTTGTTCACTCACTTCTTCTTCTTGTCCACTTGAGCTAGAGCATGGTTCATCTTCACTTGAAGACTCTTCTTTCTTCTTCTTGCCCTTGCTCTTGGATGATGTGGCCTTGAATGCCACACTCTTCTTGTCATCATCCTTCTTCTCATTCTCCTTCTTCTTCTTCTTCACCAACTCTTCCTTCTCATGATCTTCTCTAAACTCATCATCGGCCATGATCTCTTGAAGGACTTGGTTGGGTGTTGGCTTCTCCTTCATGGTTGTCTTCACCATGACGGTCTTCAACATGTCAAATCTCTTGGGAAGACACCTCATGAACTTGGTGGAGAATTGAGAGTCCTTGATTTCTTCCCCAAGTCCCTTGAGCTCATTGACAATGACTTGGAGCCTATGGAACATCTCCGGCACACTCTCATCCTCCTTCATTGAGAAGCTTGCAAACTTCTCTTGCAACATGTAGGCTCTTGCGGTCTTGACACTTTCGGTGCCCTCATAAGCTTCTTCTAGTTTCTTCCAAATGTCATGAGCAACCTCAAGGTTCTTGATGAGCTCAAAAGCTTTATCATCAAGTGCCTCATGGAAAGCACTCACGGCAATGTCATTTGCTTGTTGCTTCTTCTCTTCGGCCGGTGTTGGCACCGCACCCTCAACAAGCTCAAACTTTGTTTCCACCACTTTCCACACCTCAAGGTTGATTGACTTGAGATGACTCTTCATCTTGAGCTTCCATTTGGCATAGTCATCACCTCGAAATAATGGTGCCTTCTTGGTGTTGTTGATATGCATAACCAATGCCATTGTTTCACCGTAGGATGTTAATCCAACTCAAACAAACGGTGCCCGGCTCCGATACCACGTGAAAGGTCACAATGGCTAGAGGGGGTGGGGGTGAATAGCCTAATAAAATTTCTAGCAAGAATACTAGACAACCCAATTAGATAGCAAGGCGGCAAATGTGCAAAGCAAATGCTTCAACTACTCTATGCAAGCCGTCCTAACCAAGCAAGGCTACTCAAACCGATTGCACACACAACAACGGTGATCAAGCTACACAATGTCGGTTCACCAAGTACCGACCAAGCAATTCTACCCACGGGATTTACTCTACACAATGAGTGGTTCCCGACCGACCACAACAAGTAGTTCTACCCACGAGATTTAAACTACTCAAAGAGTGGTTCCCGACCGACCACAACAAGCAATTCTACTTTGCGGTAAGTAAAGAGATGAAGAAAGTTTATACCGCCGCGAAGAGTAGAAGATGGCCAATCACCGGTGTAGAAGCCAATCACCTAGGGAGCTCAAGCGCAAGCACAAGGAGGTCGAAGCCTCGGCAAACACAAATCAACACAATGATTTTTTACCGAGGTTCACTTGCTTCCCGGCAAGCTAGTCCTCGTTGTGGCGATGCACTTGCTTGGTGAGTTGCCCGCTTAATTGGCTCGGTGCCAAAGACCCCAATGGAGAGCAGCAATCTCCACACAAGACAAGGATCCACAAGCCACGAGCAATCCACTAGAGTATCCTTTCGCGAACTCCCGCGGGGAAGGATCAAGAACCCCTCACAAGAACCCGGTGTGGCCTCGAACAATCACCAAGTCGAGCTCAACCACCACCCGCTGCTCCAAACCGTCTACGGTGACGGGAATCACCAAAGAGTAACAAGAATCCGCAGCCCACTCGAAGAACAAGTGCCTCTAGATGCAACTCTCAATGCAAATCACTTGTCTTGCCACTCAAATCTCACAAGAGATGCTCAAGAATGAAAGAGATGAGTGGGGGAGTGTCTCTCTAGCTCAAAGGATGAACAAGTGTGTGTAAAAATGGCCAAGAGACCTCCCACAACCGGCCATCCATCTATTTATAGGCCACAAGCCAAAATAGAGCCGTTGCAAATCGCGTCCTCCAGCTTCACTGCGCCGGACGCGTCCCTTGACCTGTCCGGCGCTCCTTTGCCTTGCCCTGCGCATGACCCTCCTTTGCCTTGCCCTGCGCATGACCGTTGCCAACAGCCGTTTGAAAGTACCACACCGCCGGACGCCCGACCCTCTTCACGCTGCGTCCGCCGCCGAAGCGCCAGCCGCGTCCTGCGCAGTGCACCAGCCCGGCCACGCGCACGAGCCCAGCCCGCCGGACGCCAGGCGAGCGCTTCCGGCGCGGCCGTGGACGAGCGTCCGTCGATCTCGCACGAAAACATAGTTACTGGAGTGCGTCTGCTGGCCACCCCTGCGTCCGGCGCCCTCCGCCTGCCGCGTCCGGCGCCGGCAACCTGCTGCCCAGCCACGTGCGCATGCTTGATCAACAGCGCAGGACGCCCGCTCCAGCGTCCGCCGCCCATGTCGTCCGAGTCCGGCGCCGCGTCCTTCGTCATTTCATGTGCAAAACTTGCTCCAAATTGATCCAAATCAATTCCCTTGCCTTGTGCACTAACTCCACCATGTGTTGATCCAAACTCAAGCCTTGGAGTTAGTATTTCACTCATGAAATATCGCGCAAGGGTTAGCTCTCTAGTTAGCCTCTCATGCATCATGCAAAGTCACAACTAGAGGCACTGAGGACCGTGAATGAACCGAGGAAACCCCTCTTGAAAGTCGGTTATCGATCCTAAATGTGGTCACACTCGCTAAGTGTCTCGACCACTAAACCGGAAAGCCCTATCAAGTATACCTTCGCCTTGATCTCCATGGGCCTCCGTCGGAGCTCGATCACTTCACATCCATCATGTTCATTACGGTGATCGCCATGCTCTATCATCCACCGTTACGTTGCTATGTGACTAACCACACTTAGAGCAAAGCATTAGCAACGTTGAGTGTCATTAATTACCAAAACCAAACCGGAGCTTTCAGCCCCCCTTGTCGATAGGCATCTCTACCGTCGTTTAGGGCTCGGACAACATGGGTAAGTGGCAAGGCAAACAAGTAGTGGCATGGGTCATTGTGTTTCATGATCCTTCGGCGAGACCTTTCCCTTCCTAGTGCTACCCTGTGTAGACCTCTTATGAGCACCTCTAACTCTAAGTAAGTAGTGTGAGCGGCAACTTGAGATCAAGAGGCGCAACGTTGGCAAGGACGTCTCTAGATTATGAAAATCATCACTGCAAAGTAAGATGAGCGCTAGCCTAGTGCAAAAAAAAAAGCCCCGACAGAGTTTTACTATTAGTTAGTCAGGTTGTGTTGTGGTTGGTGGTTCGGCTGAGCCTAGCTAGCTAAGTATATCCAAAACAAGAGCCTCAAGATGGCTTCAGGATACACACCCAACCAAACACTCTTAAGCATAGGACGAGTCCTTAATGTCTTGAGTCTTTCATAAATGTATGGCAAGGCAAGTCATTCTAGGCTACGACGCACTCGTTGTGAGCAAGGTAGCTCGTTTGGTCAAAACGGCTATTTCAGGTGTTCGATTTTAGATGCCTAGAGCTAAGATCGATGTCGTGTGAAGTTGTCTAGCAGTGTCTGAATCATACGACCCCTAAATAACGTCGTAGTGCCCTCCGTTCAGAAATAATAGACCTATTTGATCATAGGAGAAGTCATATAAAATAGATTTTGACCAGGAATTTCTCTTTTGTATACAATCAATTGCTAAAGAATCCATCAATATCGTTTTAGAGCTACTTTAAACATAAATTTATTAATGTAAGTTTTATGCTCTAAACTTGCAAATAATTTGACTAACTGTGGGTCAAACTTTATAAAATTTTACTTTTTCTCAAATCTAATACGTCTACCATTTCTAGAGTGAGGACATACACATTAGGGCTACATACAAGCTTGTAGATCAGAGAAAGAACATTGTCCGCTACAAGCTGGGTCTATGATTATTCAAGGTTAGGATTCTTTTAGTTAACTACTAATAAAAAATGATGTGCAATGGAAAAAAGAAGAAGGTTGGTACTGGCAAGTTTAGACTGTAGATCTACTCGTCCGGTGATCTGTACGCGGTTGTGATGTGGTGAGCATGGGCAAAACCCATCTGGGCGCGAGAACTTGACGCCTTGACGGGTGTCAGACTTGGTCGAGTTGGATACTTGGATCAGGACGAAGAACACATGAACCGACCTCAAGATCTCGCGCTTGCTGCAGTTAAGCCTTTTGTATGATGACCGCCACGAAGGACACATTTGTTCTTTACCAGCCCATTTACGACAAGTTTTTGTATGTACTAATACAGGCACAAAGCCTGCTCGTGATTTTTTTTTTGTATTTTTTTTTTGAGGGAACAGGAGGGGTTTGGACCCCTACTGAATTTTATTAATAAACAGTAAAAATTTACAAAAGTTTACAAGCTCCAACTTGGGAGAAACAGGAGACATGAAAAGAAAATAAGTAGGTTTATACAATTGTTTCTAACCATGACGACATACGAGGTTGCAAATCCTTCTTTGCTCTTAGGATAACCTGAGCAAATTCTTTCTTGAAGATTGTCTTGCACCGAGTAAGGGAATTGTCAATACCATTGAAGATTTTGTCATTCCGTGAAGCCCAAATTGCCCAACACATAGTTACTATAATTTCCATGAAAAACGGTCGTGGAAGCTGAGATTTTATATTACTCCGTACCATACAAAAAGTGTCTCGGCCACGAAACAACTAAGATATTCACATAATCACCATTAACCACGACAGCCATGCTCACCCTTCTCCAAGCCTGCCAGTGACATTGACAACCAAGACATTCACATCATAATTTGGGTACCATACTAGAGTATCTCGGCTACAAGACAATTGTTTGGCTGCACTTCAATTGAGGTGGCAGCCCCTCCCCATACATATGAATTGGGGTGGATTAGAGTGTAGCCAAATAAACCTTCAGTGGGAACAATCATGTAAAAGGATCGACAAGTTGATGGTAACCCAGTAAATGCCAGCTTTCTGAGATGATAAACAAATCATGGTTCCTTCACTAGACACGTCCTAGGTCATGCGGAAGAATTTAGACACAAAGCTTGTGTTGTTGTCAGGTCAAACTTGAACTGAAATTCATATAAAATAAACAACTTGAACTGAAATGTTATTCCAAGAAAAATGAATTGAACTACATCGTTCATTAAAAGAACATCGACCACAAATTCAGCTTTAGCATATCTGGAATACAAACACACGTTCCTTTCTGCATCTTGAACTGAAAGATAACTCAATACCTAAAATATAAACATGAATATCTCATTGTCACCAAAAGTTATGTTCCTGACATGAGGTGGGAAGATACAAAGTTCCTGCTTACTGCTTTATTGTTGCTACAACTGAACGTGGTGAACCGTGCATGCTCAATGGAAATCTCAAAAGAATCTGGAAGAAGCGACCGATGATGCATACAGACAATAGCACCTAAGAACCTTACGGTGCAACAGCAGGCAAGCATTTACAATGAATTCAGGGTAGCGAGACTAAGAGCTCAAAATTCATAAAACGCAGCAGCTTACAGTTGGGTCAGGAAAAAAAAATGATAGGTCCTACTCAGCTATATCGGCAATAGCCAGGAGCCCAGGATTGTTCTCATCTCACTAGAATACATAAAAGAACATCAGAATTCAGCTTGCACACCCCACATAACGTCAGGTCATCAGCCAGACTTAAGTAGATACATATGGTCGCGTGCTGAAACTGTGTATCAGTATAGCACTTATTACAAAATTAAAATGGCCCAAAGTTTCAACTAGGAAATAGATTGAACATGCTAGATAGATAAAATTTTATCAAATGTCTACTACATCATAAATATTCATCTTATATTTTGACTGCCAACAGCGAGATGGGAAGAACTCAAACCAACGGAAACCTCATTGCATTGAACTAGTGAACCCTCAAATGGAGCGCTTGCACAAATGCAATGCCCAAAATCATGTCTCCAATGCCCTGGCAGGTCTTCAGCTCACTATGACACCTGAGATACACAGCTACCACAAATCCATAAAGAGAAGAAAAAGCAATTTCAACATAGAATCCAATGAATCCAGCCGTCACACCACAAAACACACCAAAGGGTTGCCCTCGCCACAATATCAATTAATGAACACCGAAGACTCGTCCACCAAAGAAACCCGCAAATGCGACTTTCAAACATCACGACTTCCTTGCTGCTTGATTCTGAAGTCCTTGCACCCAAAAACTTGAGTTTGTCATACAAGTGAAATGCCTTTTTCCGTTCCTTCACCCACAGCACCTGAATCAATTACTGCACAAATGACAAAAACAAAGGAAATAAAATCAGCTGGGCCATTGACAGTTTGCCATGTGCCACAAGTACAAACATGTTCTTAGTAACCCATAAATACACTAACACATATAATACAGAGTGTGCCACAAGTACGAACAAGTTCTTAGTAACCCAAAAATACAGTAGCGCATATAATAGAGATCAAGACACAATGGACTTGTAATTGATACGAAACAACCTCTCCTTTCTGCAGAACATGTGTTATCGTCCAAGCATATATTACTTACACTCAAGATCATTCATGGCTCAGGGATATATTTTATAGCACAACACATTGAGTTATAACTTATAAGCACTTCACTAGCCATACCTGGAATATTGAAGCTTGTGTATGGGAAGACTGTGGACAAGCCATCAAAAATCTTCTTGGCCCTCCATGAATTGAGTTCGGCCATGTAGACATTGGAATCAAATCCATCTGTGGGCACTTCCAGTAAGATGGCATCGGTGCCCTCCGCAAAGCCGATTATAGAAGGACATCTACGCCAATCAGATGGAGGCAAGAGGGCATCACTGGGGAGCAGTGCCTCCAGCTTGATGACCCTGGCCCGTGCCCATCGTTTATCTCCATTGGGAGCGGTCTCTTGCGACCACAGGCACAGGGACAGGCTTGGTTCCTCTTCCACGTTAAAGAATCCCAGCTTACCTTCCACACTCGCCATGTACTGCCCAGGCACATACCAAGGCCTTTCAATTACTGATACACGATGCACACCTAGCTGGTACTCAAATGCTTTCTTCTTGCTAGCTTCGAAGTAGAGTTTGTCACCCACAAGTGCGCTGGTGCATGGACGGGGCTCAACGTACGAATCAGGGCACTGAACAGAGGTCAGCGCGCTCCAAACACCAGTCTCCGACGAGTACAGGGAAGCAGACGTGACGAGTCCAGTGTCGGCAGCCCAGGTAGTGAAGACGAAGGCTACACGGAAGGGCGCCCCGTGGCAGCCACCGTGGTCGCAGCTTCCCGAGGCGGCGGCGCAGAGCACGGCGGCGTTGAAGGCGTAATTGTGGCGATTGGGCGGGGGCGAGGGCGGGGGCAAGAGGTGGCGCTCGTCGGTCAGGGGGTCCCAGACGACGAAGTCCAAGGTTACACCCTCCTCCTCGGTGTCCTGGACTGTTGCTGGGGTGACGAAGAGCGCGCGGCCGTGGCGGCAGTCGAGGGCGAGCCAGCCCGGGAGGTCGCGTCCGGCGGGGCGGCCGGAGGCAGGGTTGTCCGGGACGAAGCGGGACGCGTACGGCGCGGCTCTCTTCACGATGCGCAGGAACCCCACCACTGATGGCGTCCGGTGGAGCTCCCGGTGGCGGCGGCGGAAGGCGGGGTCGGCGAGGACGCGGCGCCAGCTCTTGCAGACGAGTGAGGCGCGGAGGAGGCTCGCGGGGTCGTCCGGCGGGAGGCGGAGGAATGCCTCGCCGAGGAGGTCGTCCGGCAGCTCGGGCGGCGGCGGCGACGGCGGCGGCGGCGGCATTATTGCTGTCGCTCGGTCGATCGAAGAACGCGAAGAGGGTTCGAGATTTGGGCCTACTGCTGCTGCTACCTGTTTGGTTGGGCCTCGGATCTCCTCTCCCTTTGGACGCCCAGTTTGCTGCGCCGGGCCCCCGTCTCAAGTGTTTCTGGCCCACGTACTGGATACCTGCCTGTCCATGTGTTTCTTTTCTAGCTTCCATTTTCTTTTTCTTCAATTTATTATTAGTAGTCTATTTTTGCCTAATAGAAAGCAACAAATTTCCCTACTTGGACACTTGGTTACAGTATTCTCAAGGACGTTTACTGTGGATTCGAACTCCGACTCTCTTCAGTTCATCCATTTGCTTTGAAATCATGCTCAAGAACTTGAGAAAATATCGTGTCAGGTCAAGAGTTCATTTTCAGGAAAGGAAACACATATTCGTCATATCTTCAGTCCAAAGTACCTGCCATCAGATGAATAACTTAAACTAGTAGGCAAAAGAAGCAGTCTTCTAGTCACGCTCAATACTATTTCGGTCGAATTTCAAGAAAAAGTAATTTAACGAGAACCAGAATTGGCCACCTTGGGCAACCTATTTAAAATTTTCAAGTCAGACTGGAACCCAACCACACAGTCCTTTCTTCAGAACTTGAGCACGTACAGTTCATTTTCAGGAAAGAGAGCATGGCATCAGTGCAAGAGCCATCGGATCCCTCTGACATTCTTCTACAGTTCAGAACCTGACTATTCAGGCTAATACAAAATCAAACGCTCGGATTTAACAAACAATTTCACAAGTCTCGCAGCACTATATTCATGGAGCAATGTTGAAGAACCTACCCAATACGCGTGCAGTGTGAATGTCAAATATTTTTGAGCTTGGATCTGAAGCACCGTGTCATCATACAGGTTCGATTGCTTACAACAAGATGGCAAGAACACGGAGACGATGCAGTGAAGTCTCAAGCAAAGCTGATGCACAATCGAAGCCAACCAGATATCCAATCCCTGTGCAGATCTTCAGAGTTTCAGATAACCCACAAAGGTTCAGAATCAGATACATTGCAACCAAAAGGAAAGAGAAAGCATGATCTCAACAGATAATCTCACGAACTAGAAAGAGTTGCAGCACAATCCTAGAGACCCGTGGCACTGCAGAATCTCATGGATGCAATTTACATCCACTGCATGTTCAATTAAAAAAAATATTCCTACCATTACCACCAATGCAGACTTTTGGGTTGATGCACAACCCCTTGCATCAGCAGTTGTGAGTTTGCAACACTTAAATACCTTCTCATAGTTCCTTGTTTGTAGAATCAATTTCTACTACTTACAGCAACGCAAAAACATTTTAAAAAACATCAGCTTGGTGAACGTGTTCCCCTCCTACGCTTGTTTGGCTGCACTCCAATTGAGGTGGCAATCCCTCCCGACACATATAAATTGGGGTTGATTGAAGTATAGCCAAACAAACCTTTAGTGGGAACAATCATGTAAAAGGATCGACTAGTTGATGAGTTGATGGTAACCCAATAAATGCCAGCTTTCCGGCTTTATACTATAAGGTTTTTTAGAACAGTTTATGCTATAAGTTGAGATATTAACAAATCATATAGTTAGCTAGGGATGTACAATTAACACTACAAGTTTGCGTGTTCAGTAATTGTTGGGTTCCTTCACTAGACACGTCCTAGGTCATGCCGAAAAATTTAGACACAAAGCTTGTGTTGTTGTCAGGTCAAACTTGAACTGAAATTCGTATAGAAGAAGAAACAACTTGAACTGAAATGTTATTTCAAGAAAAATGAACTTGAACTACATAGTTTTAAAAGGAGACCGACCACAATTCAGCTTCAGCTCCATGCAAGGCGCCACAGTATTGAATTGTGGCGCCTCGAGGCGCACCAAAAGGGTTAGTTTTTAAAAAGTAAAATTTTGCAGTCATTTTGGTAAATATTATTAAAAAAGGGTCAAAATTGAAAAAAAAAATCGACTTGTCGCAATATCAATTAAGCTGTCACAACACAAATCACACCAAAGAGTTGCCCTCGTTGCAATATCAACTAATGGACACCGAAGAGTCGTCCACCAAAGAAATGTTCACGGCAATACAACATTGAACTAGTTAAGTGGTGAATGGAGCACCTTCACAAATGTAATACCCAAAATCAGGTCTTAATAGCCTTGCAGGTCAATTCACTCAAGAAGTCTGAGATACATGGCTACCACATAGCTAATCCATAATAATCCATAAAGAGGAGAAAACATAAGTTCAAGATAGAATCCAATGAATCGAGCTGTGACACGACAAATCACAACAAAGAGTTGCCCTCTCCACAATATTAATTCATGGACACTGAAGAAGAAACAAGCATATGTGAATTGCAAACATCACGACTTCCATGCTGCTTGATTCTGAAGCTCTTGCACCAAAAACTTGAATCTGTCATACACTTGAAGCGCCCTTCTCTGGCCCCTCACTAGTAGAACCTGAATCAATTACTGCACAAATGACAAAAACAAAGGAAATAAAATCAGTTGGGTTATTGACAGTTTGCTCTGTGCCACAAGTAAGAACAAGTTCTTAGGGACCCACAAATACAGTAATGCATGTAATACAGTGTGTGCCACAAGTACGAACAAGTTCTTCTTAACCCAAAAATATACTAATGCACTTAATGCAGAGCATGCCGTGTACCAGAAAACCATTAAGAGACAATGGACTTGTACTTCATAGGAAACAACACCTACAATGGACTTGCACTTCATAGGATTTCTTGAGCACAGGTATTATCATCCAAGCATATTACTTAAACTCAAGATCATTCATGGCTCAGGGAAATAAATTACAGCACAGCACATAAGGTTATGACTTATAAGCACTTCAATAGCCATACCTGGAATACTGAAGCTTGTGTATGGATAGACTGTGGACAAGTCCTCAAAAATCTTCTTGGCCCTCCCTGAATTGAGATCGGCCATGTAGACATCGCGATCACATCCATATGTGGGTACGGCTAGTAAGATGACATCAGCGCCCTCCGCAAAGCCAATTATAGAAGGACGTTTAAACCGTCTAGGACGATTAGGTGGAGGCAGGAGAGCATCACCGGGGAGCAGAGGGGGGAGCAGCCCCTCCAGGTTGATGACCCTGCCCCGTGCCCATCGTGCAACTCCATTGGGAGCGCTCTCTTCCAACCACAGGCACAGGGAGAGGCTTGGTTCCTTTTCCACATGGATGAATCCCAGCTTACCGTTGACACTCGCCATGTACAACCAAGGCGGATGCTCAGGCTGCCAACACTTATCAATCACTGACAGACGCTGCGCGCCTAGCTGGTACTCAAACACATAATTCCCGCAAGCGTGGAAGTAGAGTGTGTCACCCACAAGTGGTATGGCGATTGTACAGGGCCCAACGGCCACATCAGGGCGCTGAGCGGAGATCAGCCTGCTCCAAACTCCAGTCTCCGACGAGTACAGGGAAGCATATGTGAATGCAGTGTTGGCAACCCAGCTAGTGAAGACGAAGGCTACACAGAAGGGTCCCCCGTGGCAACTGCGGTGGTCACAGCTTCCAGAGGCGGCGGCGCAGAGCACAGCGGCGTTGAAGAAGTGCCTGTTGCGATTGGGCGGGGGCGAGGGCGGCGGCAAGCGGCAGCGCTCGTCCGTCAAGGGGTCCCAGACGATGAAGTCCAAGGTTGCCCCCTCCCCTCCGTCGTCGATGTGCGCTGTTGCTGGGGTGACGAAGAGAGCGCGGCCGTGGCGGCAGTCGACCGCGAGCCAGCCCGAGAGGTCGCGTGCGGCGGGGCGACCGGAGGCAGGGTTGTCGGGGACGAAGCGGGAGCAGTAGGGAATTTCTTTCCTCACCACCCGGAGGAAGCCGACGACGGAGGGCGCCGGGTAGAGCGCGCGGCGGCGGCGGCGGCGGGAGGCGCAGCAATGCCTCGCCGAGGAGGTCGTCCGGCAGCTCGGCCGGCGGCGGCGGCGGCGGCGGCGCCATTGTTGCTGTTGCTCGGTCTACCGAAGAAAGCGAGGAGAGGGTTTTGAGATTTGGGGATCTAGGGATTGGGAGGGGATCGGCGGAAGACGAAACACACGAGTGTGAAGTGGGCGCTACTGCTGCTGCTACGGTTGGACCAGATTATGTGAAGTGGCCTCCGTGACATTTTTATTTTTATCTTTTTATTTTTTTAAAAATATATATTATATAAATAGCGTTCTCTAAAAAATTTTCAAATTTAACCCTTTTAGGTATATTTCATGAATCGACACAATAAATCTACTTTTTTTTTAGAACTGACACAATAAATCTACTATACTCGTCGCACATCACCTGAATTCTCCGTGTCTTCTCATTGCTCTGGCTTGTCCCGTCCATAATAAAAAATATAAGTGAATGTTGTTCAGAGACATGAAGATGGAATGGTCATATCTCATGTTTTTTTTGATAGGACTGGATACGACCATCTTTTTTGTGTTTGGTTGCAGGGGATACAAGACTAGCTGATATATGGGATTCATTTATCATCAAAACTCGGCCGGTGAGGGGGAAGCCCCTCCCCACCCCCGGTTTAAGCGCCTGCCCGTTCCTATGGCCGTGCGGCACTCATCAGCGCTCTCACAGCGGTCACATAGGCCAGACCAAGCTTTAAAGAAGGAACTCTCAGTCCCCCGACCGAGAAACCCCCCGAACCTTGCCCCAGCAGCGAGGGGAGTTATTTACCCAGCCGACACAGTGAGCGGTGCAGCACCGAAGCGCACACACACCACCCACTGGCCGGTTCCTAAATTCGTCCACCCCGGGGATCGAACTCAGGACCTGGGGTGCCGCAGGAAACGCACTCGACCACTTGGTCTAGCACCCGTTGCCCGGAATTCATTTATCATCATCATGTTTTTCTCCTTCGTCGATCGCTACGAATCTCCGTTGGTAGTTCACCCATACTCACCCCTACATGATGGGAGCCAGCAAACCAGATATAATTCTTCTACTGCTATCTATACACATTGGATGTGTTTGATTGCTATACTATCATAGTTGCTTGCAATAGAAGGAATTTTATTTAGTTGCCATACTTGCTATAGTAGAGACAAGTCGCCTCATCTTTATTAGGATGAGCTTACGTCTCTTACTTTAGAGTTCAGATACGTGTGCACCTAGTAGGACGAACCACCACTAGTCTTCACTATCAGTTTAGGCTCCCTCATAGTTAGGGTTGGTGTGTTTTGCATGCCATCAAGGACAACTGTAATAGAGTCAAAATGCAGTGGGAGTACAACAAGCCTGCATCCTACGCCTTCTTGAACATGTTCACCTACGTTAAGCTATTGCCAAAAGGGAGGCAGAGGCTAAAGGGAAGCGTGCTCCTCCCCCCTCGTCGATAGACATCTTTGTCGTCAAGGACGTGAGGGACGAGGCAAATGCATGGTGTGGGTCATCTTGCTCCACACTCCTCCAGCGAGATCTTTCCCAGTAGCATTGGCAGTGATTGAGAAGCGCATCGTCAATAAGGATATCTATTATCACCACCAAGAGGTGTGGTAAGCATGAGCACTAACCTGACTCTGCGAAAACAATCCCCACCATATTCCTAAGGGGCCAAGACAGGAACCAAATAACTTCTAGGTGTCTTCTTGAAACCTAGACAAAGATACACACCAAAGCAAATAGTCAAAGCAAATTCAATTCTGGATAAGGCCATGATGTCTCGAGTCTCAGCCAGTGTGAAACTAGGCAAGTTATTCTAGACCAAATTACGGACGGTCTCCACAAATGTGAGTGGAATATCCTAGACCAAGCTAGGAGTGGCTTGCTTGTGGCAAAGCCACTCTAATACATGCAGGCTCGTTTGGTTGTTGTGAGCTAGGCTAGCTCGCATAAACCAAGCATCCATCATAGATGTTCAATTTTAGAGCTTAGAGTTGCTATGAGCTCTGTAGAAGGGTTTGAATCAAACGTACTCTGAACTGCTTCATACATATAAAAAACAAACCCTGATTGCGCCATACATAAAAAAATCAAACCCAGTGCCATATGGTAAGACTAGAGAAAGAACATAGGTCGACTAGTGCTTGGAAAGATAGCTTTAGCTGAGATTAGAACCCTTTTCTGCTTTCAAGCCTAAAGGCTTTGTAAATACTTTTTTGTACCCTCTGATTCTTTCATTCAATTGAAAAAAGGGGGTCGGGGCCTCCCCGACCGGTTCGGTAAAAAAAACATAGGTCGACTACGAGCCTATCCATGGTTATTCAAGAGTCAGATTCTCTTGACTACTATATTATAAACAACTAGCCGGAACCCCCGCGCATGCGCGCGGGCGGAATGGATGCAGGGGAGTTTAATATTATTTTACTTAGAGCACATTGTGAAGAAGCGAAATAAAAATTTTGCTGATTTTAGGAGGTTTCAATAAATTTGTACGAAATAAACAACTCATGCACGCGGGCGGGATGGAGGCAGGGGAGTTTAATATTTTTTGTACATATAGTACATTGTGGAGGAGCGACACAGAATTTTTGATGATTTTAGGAGGTTCCAGTAAATTTGTACGAAGTAAACAAATCAAGAACATTATGGATTTGAAAAAAGGCACCTGGAAAAAAAAGGTGATTTGGGCCGAATTTGGCCCATGTACGCGAGCGCAGTGCCATTTCGGCCCATGAAAAGGTCGGGTGGTTTTTCATATTTCGGAGAAGCTCGAGGCCTCTTTTGCAAAAAAAAAAGAGAGAGGATGAAGGGCGGGTCGTATTTCGGAAAAGGTCGAGGGTTTTTTTGAAAATTGGATGGACGGTGGGTCATATTTCGACGAAGTTCGAGTGGTTTTTTGCAAAATGGCCATGGCTCAATCGATCTAGACCGCCCGTCCAGCCGATCGGACGGCCGAGAATCGATGATGACGTGGCCTCCTGTGCTTCCATTTTGGTATGCAGCTATATAGGTAAAAAAACGTAGATATGTTGTGATTCTAAAAAAATAGTATGTTGTGATGCCGCATGAAGGTAGACCCAGAGCACGAGAGGTCGTCTCTTGTGTGCTGGTGGCATACAGAAAAAGAAACCAAATGGTTGTGCAAACAGGTAAAAGTATGGTTGGCAACGACCAAAGATATTCACATGGACTTGTGTAACATCGACTTGTGTGCCATACATATAAAGATTAATTACAGTCACAATATCTTATTTGTTAATCAAAATGTAATAATAGATATTTTATCAAATCAAAACTAATAAAGGAACAAACAAATAGTCCGGGCACTCGTGGCAATCACATCCTGTCCTCCAAGATCCAATTATTGTGTGCACACTCGCGATCCAACTATTACAGTGCACCATCATCGTGAAATGAGCATCGTGTAGCGTCTCTTGTGATGGTGTGATTTAGACCTACAGGCCTTATGTCCTTATCCCTACTCCTTCAGTGGTGGACCTAGCCAAAAAAGATATGGGTAGATATTAAACAGTAATAAAAATATCTTGCATTCATATGCCATATTTATATCAAAATCATATAAATTAGAGCAAAGGCAAGTACTTGAATTAAGATGAGTGTCGGTACCTCTCTTGAAGAATAGTAAACAATATTTGTGCATCCAAAATTCAGCATGCATCAAATTATCAATAGAAAACAATACCAACTTGGAAAATTAAAAAAAAAAACAAACAGAAGAGTTAGTGACTAAACAATGAAAGGTCAGATATCTCATCAAAAAAATAAAGTACCGTGTCAATCCATACCACTACTAAAGAACTAAGCACGTCTATGTCGACCAGAGTATTACCAGGGACTAAAGAGGCCTAAATTGTCTGATATTATTGGGCTCTTTGACCTTAGTTAGGAACTAAAGTCATTACTTCATAGTTCAGTCTATTATAATATCAAAATTCTCAGCATGGAAGTCCAGGATCAAATCATACAAATCTTCTTTAGTTAGATCCCAGGTTTTCTTAAAGAAATTGAACCCAAAACTATTGGCCACTGGGGCCTCGCACCAATTCACCTCTAATCTCCATAATGGCAGATCTAATCTCCACAATGGCAGAAAGTAAGTTCCAACATCTCGCTATCCTGCTTGGTTGAATCGACCAAAAGGAGTCTGCCAGCTTCATATTAAACTGGTAGGCTGGCCAAACAAGTCCTCGTAAAAAGACACAATGTGAACATATCATCCATAATCTCCTTTGTCCTTTTATTTCCTGGCCATCAGACTCCAGGGATAAACTATAGCTTTTCCTTTGTATACCGTTATCATAATGATGGAAAACATTGGAATCACTTTGTAAGATCCATTTCCTCCAGGCCTTGTTTAGATTGCCTCCAAATTGCAAGTTTTTTCACTCTCTCTCCATCACATCAATTTTTGGACTCATGCATGGAGCATTAAATATAGATAAAAAAATAAACTAATTACACAGTTTAGTTTAAAATCACGAGATGAATCTTTTGAGCCTATTTGATCCCTGATTGGACAATATTTTTCAAATAAGACAAAAGAGTTACTATTTATCGGGTTGAAATTTTTTGCAATCTAAACAAAGCCACAGATATCTTCTAGGTGTTTCTCCAATTCAAATCTTCTTACATTCTGTATCAGCCGTATTCCTGGATGGCTGGATTCTAGCTCCCTATCAAAATTTTTTGACCTTTCTGTTAGATAATCATTAAGTTTCCCTTGATCTCCAATCTGCTGTCTATTCCAGACTTTTAAAAACTATCTCAAGAACAGTAGACCTTCATGCCATTTATCCAAAGCGTAGCAGTTATCTGGACTCCTAACCGATTTTTATGATTGGATTGATTCAAAACTTATAATAAAATTATGAAAAAAAACTGAACTAAAATGGCAATCCAACATAATTAATTAGCTGAGCCCAAGAGACCCATACCCACATGCATTCTTACTTGTCCATACTCCACAGTGATAAAAAACGTGATGCTTCATTAATCTGTAGCCACTAGCCACACAGTTCATTTGGCCCATGCTTTACGTGGTCAAGTCAATGCTGAATTAGTTTCAAGAGAAGTCCATACTGAGTTGATAGATTTGCTTGAATAATTGTATTGGAGACTTTTTTGTCCAACATTTCTCCCACCCTTCGTTGTCATATGACTCAAGGAAGCTACGCTCCAAACTTCCAATGCTTACGGTCACAAATGAAGACCCAACTGGCCCATTTCATCTAGGAGTATAGGCTACCCACTTTTCTCTGCTCACAAGCAAAGCAGACATGGCAAGAGCTTGCATTATTATCTCCATTCTCATCCTCCTGTTCTCGAGTTCGCTGTGCCAACAATCCAGTGACCAGCTGACACAAGCTAAACCACTCTCGTCCGGTGACGTGCTCATCTCTAAGGACAGAGCCTTTGCTCTCGGCTTCTTCTCCGCAGGCAACAATAACAAGAGCTTATACATCGGCATCTGGTACAACAAGGTCCCGGAGCGCACGGTGGTGTGGGTCGCCAACCGTGACAGCCCAGTCATCGCCCCTTCGTCAGCGAAGCTCACCGTCACCAGCAAACCAGAGCTCGTGCTGTCAGACTCCCAAGGCCGCACCCGTTGGATGACGACGACGAACAGCACCACAGCTGGAGGCGCTGGAGCATTTGCGGTGCTACTCAGCACAGGTAACTTTGTCCTTCAAACGCCAACCGGCGACACCATATGGCAAAGCTTCGATTACCCGACTGACACCTTGCTCCCAACCATGAGATTGTTGCTCAACCACAAGGCTCAAGTGCCAACTCGCCTCATTTCTTGGAAGGGCCCTGATGACCCATCCACTGGGAATCTCTCATATGGCGTTGATCCCAACTCGAACCTTCAGCTCTTCACTATGCACGGGACCTCGCCATACAGCCGCTCAAATGTGCTTAACGGTGCCTCTCTGTCCAGTGGTGTATACATCCGCAATGGTTCATCCTATACCAAGCCGTTGTCAACACAACGAGTGACCTCTACTATACATACACAGCCTCTGAAGGATCACCCTACATACGCATCTGGATTGACTACACCGGCCTGTGGTCTCCAGCCTTTCCTGGCTCATTGCCCCTTTGTGCAAAATATGAAGGTTGCTTCGGTGTTGGAAGTGGTGTTGTTCTGTTTTCCAGCATGGACACAACCTCTGCCATGAAGGGCCTGGAGCTTGGATTGTCTTGTACACACAAGAGTCCTATTTGGACACATCGTGAAACTTCATCAAGGGGGCAATTACTCTCCACAACAAATGAGTCCACCAGATGTTCTAGTTTCCCATCTTTCCACAAGTTCCATGCCTGAATAAACAGATGCAATTTTATAGTGTCCTCATATATATTTTCTCTGTGTATTTAGTTCTGAATTCTTAGGATATCACAATACTTACATATGCTATAAGGTTAGGGAAATCCATGAGAAGATGTGGTGAGCTGATCTTGAATCCACTTACAATCTCCAGCAGTATAACACCAAAACTGTAGGTGTCAGATTTGATCGAAAAGGAACCTTCAATCGCATATTCAGGAGCCATGTAACCGCTGTGTAAATTATTCCAACAAAAAGGTTTGCATAGTCATAAAAACTGCAACCAAAGAAATTGTATCTAAATAATTGGTTCTGAAAGAGTTACTTACTATGTCCCTACAACTCGGTTTGTATTTGCTTGGAGCTGCTCACCAGAGAATATCCTAGCCATGCCAAAATCAGATATCTTGGGGCTCATCTCCTTATCTAACAAGATATTGCTTGCTTTCAGATCTCTGTGGATTATAGTAAGTCTCGAGTCCTGATGGAGATACATGATTCCTCTAGCAACCCCCTGGATTATCTTGAACCTTGTCGGCCATTGAAGCGTTGATTTTTTGGACGAGTCTGATAAGAATAACATGAAACAAGGCATATCACAAAGCACATACGCATATTTATTTGCCGGGTTTTATTAACAAATATGACAAATTGGCAATTGAATGTACCAAATAGGAAGTAATCCAAGCTTTTGTTGGGCAAGTACTCATAAAGCAACAACCTCTCATCTTCATGAATACAGCAACCGATAAGCCTAACTAGGTTCTTGTGCTGCAGTTTTGCAATCAAGGCCACTTCATTTCTGAACTCCTCCATTCCTTGAACAGAACCCTTACTAAGTCTCTTCACTGCTACTTCCTTGGTACTGGCTAACACTCCCTTGCATGATTGCATCATTCTTTATCAGAAAACAATTAATAACCTTTTTTTTTTTCTATCAATATGATTATCAAGTAAAGTTTTGGAAGAACCATTCTCATGTAAAAATTTGGTAGTACCTTGTAAACTTTGCCAAAACCTCCCTTCCCAAGCATATTGGATTCAGAGAAATGGTCTGTTGCCGCAACAATGTCTTCAAAGCTAATAAATGGGAACTCTATATTCTTGTCCCCCATTTCATCCGGAGACGTCAAATATTCTAGCATCACCCTCTTCTGGACTTTCTTCTTTTGTCGTCTACCTGCCCATAGAAACGCCAATGGATTTTATGTTTTTTCCCTGAACAGCTACATGACTACACTACATTTCTGAAAATAAGGGGTCTTTTTCTTTGTACCTCTTCTTTTACATGTCCAGACAAGAACTGTGAATGTGAGTAGCAGCACAAAAGCTATGACCGGGAGTAAAATCTTTGTTAAAGTGCTCTTCTTCTGCACTGTACATGGAAATATATCCATCAGAATTTATATCATCAAGCATCATTTGCAATAGTGTGAGTTTACTTGCTAAGGACCATGGTTAGTGATCCTTGACTAACTTATATATAATTAAAAAACCAATTTGTGAGCACCCAAAACAGTTACCGTTGCACATTGCTGATGGGTTTCTTTATAGGAACAATTATGCATAATTTGCCACTGCAAAGTGTATTAGTCCAGTATCTGTGCAAAAGTTCAAGTTGCTTTATTTATGCTCGTATGAAGTTTAGCAATGCAAAATTAGGAACAATTATGTATAATTTGCCACTGCAAAGTGTTCTAGTCCAGTATCTGCGCAAAAGTTCGAGTTGCTTTATTTATGCTTGTATGAAGTTTAGCGGTGCAAAGTTAAAAAGTAAATGTAGTAGTTTCTAACCCTTTTCTTTTACTATTGATGTCATTAACACCAGCATACAGTACAAGAGATGGTGTTTTGATATGGTTTATTTGATGTCTGTTTGCCTTAAATATAATCCTAAAAAGGGGGGTTTGGGATTTAGATATAAAAACAAAGTAAATCCTAAAAAGTTCTTGGAGTGTTCTCACTATTACAAAAACACTTTAGTGGTGTACACACAACTGAGGCACAATTGTCGCTGCAGGTGAAAGAAATATGAGGTACTGTAGACTGGAAAGCTGCGTACCAGGAGATCCAGCAACCCGGAGGTACAAGTTATCAGGGAAACTGGCCTTCTCCATATCAATGAGGTCCCCAGTCCAAACTAAACACCTCGACGTGTCTCCGTTATTGTCAATTATGCTCAAGGTGGCATAGGCGTAAGCTACGCAGGAGCAGTTTCTGCTGCACTCGGCTGCGCATTGGTCGAAGGTTTTGTTGCTCATGTACAAGAACTTATCAGGAACCTTCATCGCTGGAAGGGTCACGAAGCTGTCTTCTTTCCCGCATCTCAGTGTCTCT
This sequence comes from Themeda triandra, assembly GCA_018135685.1. Taxonomy (NCBI): domain Eukaryota; kingdom Viridiplantae; phylum Streptophyta; class Magnoliopsida; order Poales; family Poaceae; genus Themeda; species Themeda triandra. The sequence goes on along the minus strand of JAENPR010001569.1, from coordinate 35,226 downwards.
TTTCTCCGGCATCCTCTTGAATAGTTGACACCATCGATGGGCTCGAACCCTTCAGGGCACCGGCATGTTGGGACATCGCCAGTGCTGTCGCAGTAGCCGAATGGACCACACGGGGCATAGAGATCGCAGCTGGAATGGGGTCGCTCAAAAATGAGCATCCAAGATGATGTGTTGTTGCTCCAACTCTGAGTCCTTAGGCGTCCACTTATGATATGAGCTTGACAGAACTTGAGGCTCGTTAGATGTTCAATCATATTTTTACTCTGAATTTTCAGCGATTTGCGTCAGTGTACGAACTCTTTTGATGACTGACCGTACATGAAAACTGTAAATTTGTGCTCGTGGTTGTTATATCTGTGGCATGTTTTCTGTATTGTGTTTGTTGAATCCATGGATGATGTAGAATGATTGTCAAAGTTAGCATCTGTGTTTTTGTTACAGAAATAGGCAAGCAAACTTTTGCAATTTTGGGGTCTTTCTTAACTTTGAACCTTTCTTACCAGCCCATGTATCTTATGGCAACAGAAATTCGATATTTCTCATTTAGTAATGGGATGAGTCACAGGCACAGCAGCAACATTTCTATTATATTTATATTGTAGTTTGTGGTAGTAAATAATACATGAAAAAACAAATCAGACCCGAATTAGCTTAGCTTACCCGAGCAAGCTGTGAGAATGCAGCGCTGCGCACCCCACCGGCCACCGCTTCTTCCTTCCACGACGACCTGGCAACGCTTGCAACGGGCAACCTCTGCACATTCGCCCACACCTTCTCCTCAGCGGACGACCGGCGGCCCCCCGACGGCGCCTCCGCGCCACATGGAAGCGGCGGCGGATGCTATCGCCCGTCGCCCAGTTAGCTGGGCCTCGGATCTCCTCTCCCTTTGGGCCCCCGTCTCAAGTGTTTCTGGCCCACGTATACTTGCCTGGACATGTGTTTCTTTCTCCTCTCCCTTTGGGCCCCCGCCTATTTCTTTTTCTTCAATTTATTTTTTAAAACCAATTTGTTCAATTAATTATTAAGTAGTCTATTTTTCCTAGTTGAAAGCAACAAAGTTCCATAATGGGTTACAATATCTTTTCTAAATGGAAATTTGTTTTTGAGTAATGGCAACACTAAAATTTTCTAACCATGCATAGATAAGGCAAGTTTTGTAGAACTAACACAAGTTCGTTTGCCCACTAACTATTGGGTTCCTTCACTAGGTCATGCCGAAGAAATTGGACACAAAGCTAGCTTGTTTAGTTGTGTTCCTGAGTTCAATCTCATGAACGAGAGCACAAGATACAAATTCAGCTTATCTTGAGAGTACAAACGCAAAGTATCTGTCTCTGACGTGAACTGAAGAATGATTGGCTAGTGAAATCTAGAGCTCAGAATTGAGAATTCACAAAACATTGCAAACGGTCTCATTCCAGCTTGCAAGAAAGATCGACAAAGAAAACAATGTGTCATCCCCAATAGACATTGTTGTCTCAGCTCAATTTTACAATAAAGAAATAATTCCTCTAGGATTCAACTGCACAGCCCACACCAGGGTAAGAAAACTAAGTTACTTCAGGTAAAATATGCTCTACTCGGCGGAGGACCTGAGGCGCGTGGGTTCAGGCATTTCAGCGTCTTCTTCTAGCAGGTGGGACTATCAAATCTTTTTTTTTTTCACATTTCATCCCTTTGGTCACGTTTCCAAAATGGAGAGCCTATCAGATTTGCAAATCAGCAGCATCATGAAAGATACTGGAATAATTATACTATTCGTAAACTCCATTCTTGCAGCAAAACAGGTGTCCTATGATATTGACGTCATAGGATTAGGGAACCTTGAGTCCATGATGCATCTTCCTGTCGTTGTCGGCAGTTAACTTTCTCAAAGTCTTACCATCCTAGCGCAAAAACAAACAAACAAAAATGCTATACTCAGGCTTTTACTGGATCCCAACTCCAACTCTCTTTCAGTCCATGCTTTTGCTTTGAAATCATTCTGAAAACTTTAGAAAAAAGGTAGCGTTAGAGCAAATCTGGAATTGAACAGAGTAACTGTCTCACTCTCACCTGAAGAATAACTCAAACTAGCAGGAAAAAATGCAGTCTCTTCAGTCCATGCTTTTGCTTTGAAATCATGCTAAAAAACTTGAGAAAAAAAAGTAGCATTAGAGCAAATCTGGAATTGAACAGAGTAACTGTCTCACTCTCACCTGAAGAATAACTCAAACTAGCAGGAAAAAAAATGCAGTCCTCTAGTCATGCTCAACACTATGTCGATTGAATCTCAAGAAACTCTAACTTTTTTTTTAACCTAAAACTCTCTAAACTTAACAGGAACCACAATAGGCCACCTTGGGCAACCTATTTCAAAATTTCCAAATCAGACTGGAACCAACCAGGCAACTACACAGTCCATTCTTCAGAACATAATCTCTTGAATTAACAAAACATCAGTGCAAGGGCCATTGGATCCCTTGATGGCCTCGTCCAGAACATTCACTTCATGAACAGTCTTGTGTACTTAAACTGAATAATAACTCCAACATTTCTTTTCAGATCAAACTTCCTTGGGAACAAATATGAAAGTGGGGCTACCTTGTTCTGATCAGACTAAACTACACCCTTAATCACAGGGTTAATTTTTAAAAGAAAACAAATAATCAATGCATTCAGTTCCAAGGCTGTTCTTGCCATAATCATGAACTGAAGCATAAGCCCAGCATTCTTCAGTCCAAACTTCCAAGAGCATGCACAAGAAATTGGTAATAAAATTTGTCCACACCCCTCTTTGGTTGAAAACTGCATCACCTTCAAGGAATATCAACACAACAGCAGAATCAGTCAGTTTCAGGAACGAGCACATATTTTTAAGTGAGAGATGACACAAATAAGACAAAAGTAAAAACAAAGCATGGTTCTCGTGTCAATGTCATTGTAAAATTCAATTACAACTAAAGATAGAAGTTGATTTCTCCAAGAAGAAAATGAACAGCTACAATCAATTTTCAGGAGGCAGAAACACATAAACAAGAACAAATACAGAAATGTAACTGATGTGAGTCATGGTCATGATCAAATTTGTTAACAGTGATTTTTTTTTTTTTTTTTTTTTTGACAAGGGTTAACAGAGAATTTTGAGAATTCATGAATTCATTTGCCTCCCAATGACCATATAGGACAGATTGTCAGTTGTGCCATAATGGCAAGCATCCACTGTCCCGAAACCATGAATTTGCTGCTTTGGTTTCTATCACTACCTCCCCCAAAGCTGGCCTGCGAACTCGAATCCAGTACTACAAGCTACCAGCCTACTGCATCATCCATCCATACAACATCCTTTCAGGACCTAACCATATGCAAAACCATAGAGGCATGCCAAATTGCAGGGAATTCATGCTAACAAAAAAGGAGCAATCAGAATTCACAAACATGACTGCCAATATCATAGCATGTATATTACCAATGCAAAAGTCAGTAAGGAAAAGGCCCAAATGGAGCAGCACACCATGAATGTAGTACATGACAAGCATATATCTTCTGGTCACTGGAAAATGCTTAGTGACACCAGTAAGACAAAGTCAATTCAACATGTTCACCGAACAGCATTTGCAAGGTCTAATTCAAATGTCCAGCAGAAATAAAACATAATATCACAACGAAGTATTGTTAATCCTAAAGATTTTGTCCAAACCCCCGGGAACAAAACCAAGTCATTGATCCCAGAGAGTTGTCTATGACAAAACCAACTCAAAGCATGCCATCTGCTAATCAGCAAACACCAGAACATACCTTATGCATAATTCAGAAACCCTTGCTTGTCATGCATTTGGAACACCTTCCCATGGCTCCTCGCCTATATAAGCCTCATCGATCACTACAGAAGTGCCAAAACAAATGAAACAGCATCAGATCAGTGGGAACAACCACGAGAATCAACAAGTTGCCGATAATGGGGAAAAACACTGTTAGCAACCTATACTAATACAGAGCATTACAAGTTCATTCTGCTGGGTAGATGGGCATGATGTTCTTCAAAGGAAAATTTATTTTAGTTCCATCACCATACATACAACCGTTGATGTTCAAATTGCTGCTAATAAGTAACAAGTTTTGTATTTACAGTTTATACATTAACAGTACATGCAGACTAGGCAGATGTATAATAAGCACAGCATACAGTCAAAGGCAAGAAACTTATATACCCGGAATGCAGAAGCTCGTGTAGGGAAAGACGTATTTATAACCCTCAAACACCTTCTTTATCTTCCCCGAATTGAGGTGGACCATGTACACATCACCACGGTGACGACCAAATTTGTAGAGAATCACAAATATGATATCTGCGCCCTCCACGGAGCCAGCCACATCAAACTGTGGCCTCAGTGTGTCTTTAGGGAGCAGCATCTCAAGGTTGAAGGTCCTGCCCTCTACCCACAGCACAATTCTAGTGGAAGCTTTCTCCCTTGACCACAGGCATAGTCTGAGAGGATCTTCCAACAAAGTGGTGAAACAAAATTTTCCATCGGCCAAGGCCATGAGGGATGATGACGGAGGACAACCATAGATCGGCGAAAGGCGATGGCTGGTTAAATGGTAGTTCAAGGCATGGCGCTTCCCACGGCCCCCTGAAGTAAAGGGAGTCTCCTACAAGGACGCTGGGAGATGGCATGTTGTCGACCAACGCGTTGTGGCCCTGAATCTCGGTTTTGAACCCCCAATCACGTGTCTCAGACGAGTACACGCGCGCGTATGTGCAAAACGAGGTGCTGAAGAGGAAAACCACGCGGAAGGGGCCCCTGTGGCAGCCGCGGTGATCGCAGCCTTTAGCGGTGGCGGCGCACAGTACCACTGCATTGAACTCGGGGTAGGCCGTGGGGCGAGGAGACGGCCGGGGCAGGCGGCGGCGCTCGTCCGTCAAAGGGTTCCATACGACGAAGTCAAAAGCTACCGGGGCGCCCCCGCCTGTGGCTGGGGCGGCGAAGAGGGCGCGGCCGTGGCGGCAGTCGACGGCGAGCCAGCCCGGGAGGTCGCGGGCGGCGGGGCGGAGGAAGGTGGGGTCGGTGGACTCGAAGCGGGAGCTGTAGGGTACGGTGTTGCTGATGATGCGGAGGAATCCGGCGACGTGGGGCGTCGGGTGGAGCTCCCAGTGGCGGCAGCGGAAGTCGGGGTCGGCGACGATCCGGCGCCAGCTCTTGCATACGCCGGCGGCGCGGAGAAGGCACGCGGGGTCGTCGGGTGTGACGCGGAGGAGGATGTCGCGGACGAGCTCGTCCGGCAGTTGAGCCATCGCCCCTGCCTGTGCTCTGCTCGGGAGATGGCTAAGGTTTGCGATTGAGTGGATTGAGGATTGGACTAGAAACATAGTGCGGCTTTGCTGCGCTTTCATGGTGGTGACCAGTGTATCATGCTGATATTGGACATGTATATGTCCTGTCATCTTGATTCATTCCTCATAACTCGTCAGGTTGGATCATCCAATATAGAGTAGGTAACTGGGTGCATATTTAAGATGTCGCTACTAGCAATTCTCAAGGATAATCACATAACAAAAGAACTCCCAAGGCAATTAATGTAATAAGCAATATGCACGCAAAAATAATGTAATAAACAATAGTTATTAACAACAGGAACAATGTTGTGGCCCTTATAGACCTTGCCTTCAACAAGTACTAAAATATTTCTGTATTGTTAAGGTGAAGATATAATCTGACCATCTGAAATCTAGCACTATAGCAGAGTGGCTGCTCCTTCCCTCCAAGCTGGAAAAACTATTTTTGGAAGTGGCCTGATAAAGCCGGAAATGCAAAAATCATGGCAGAAACCACAACCTTAGGGGAATCAAAGAGGTACTACAACACCATACAATGGTATCTCTCTATTGTAGTAGTGTCAAATCTAGCATTTCCACAAACAGGGATGATGCTTTGAATTACCGGAATGCAAGGAATCAAATAATGCTGCATTCCACATATCTGAACCTTGAAATTTACTTCTTCACTTTCTTCAGGTTATCTGTGGGCTGATACGAAGATCACGATACATATGCAACACAAAAAACGTAAAAGCAACTGTTGACATAGGAGTAACTAGTTTCAGAATAGTTGAATCATATATCATGAGCATAAACACCTTACACCTTCTGACCTGATAGTTGTCTGTTCAATAAAAACATACAAGATTTCAGTCACATTTAGGGACACTTAATTATATTTGGCTGAATTGGGAAGCAAAAATTTGGCTGAATTGGGAAGCAAAAAATAATATGAATTTTACGAAAGATTCAGAATGCATAAATGACAAATTGGGAATGCCTTATGTAAAACATATCACGTAAAACACTTTTTTAATGCCCATACATGTTGGCTGCTATTTTGGTTGGGGATTAATCACATCCAATAATCCTGAAAGCTCTAAATTAGACCTGGAAATGTTTTTTAATGACATAGTTACTTCACTTTATTTAATTATTTAATATTCACCACACGGTTTTTAATGCTGAATAGCTCTGAGACAAAAGGCAGTTCTAGTTCATGTGGTTAAGAGCAACAGTTCCTCCTTGAGCTGCAATAAAAGTTATAAGTAGATGAATATGTAATTACTTTATGAAGCAACGCATAGAAGTAGGAAAGCAGAAAATTGGGAAGGAAACATAATGTTTCAGACTTTCATATGTCAAAAATTCAGCTGCCACCATATGTCACTCTCATCTGACCTTTTCTCTATCAGCCATTACTGCAGTAACATTCTCATAACCTAAACAATGAAAATGATTTCTTAGGAAAACAAAAGGTAACTAAGAGTTCACTTTGACTTTAAAGGAAAACCGAGTCTGAGTGTTTCGCATGCCTACAGTAACAACTCTTCTTATTTTAGCAAATTATTCCAAATCATAAGCATACAGATACGATAGGTTATGTTATGCAAAAACGGTTCCAGAAACATGCTTATTGTTGCCATAACATATGGATATTTCAAATATTATCTGGTACTCACAAAAAACAAAAACAGAAGGTATTTGTTAGCGCTAGCGCTCCTGAGGTTGTACTGGTGATGCACAGGAGGTCTAGGCTTGAACACACGACGACGAACAGGCGGCGCCGTGCTCGGCGCCTAGGGTTTAAGGCTGGCGACAGTAGGATGACGATGAAGATGATGATGAAGAGGAGGTAGGGGCCGGAGGCCCAAGGGAGAAACAAGTATCTCAATCCCAGGCTAATCGTATTCAATGCAAACTGTTTAACTTATACAAGACGGTGTGATCACGGCCCAACCCGACTTCTGTTGACACTTAAAAATGTCCAAGGGTAAAATGATCATTTTTTGTGAGTTGTCAAAAGTAGAAACGGACTTCACCATTGTGTTCCTCTCGTCGAGATGATTGAAAAACATATATGGAGTGTCCGATTTGAGGTCCGGATGCGAGAGTTATGCTCCCGAGAAGTATGCACATGCTGCAGGTACTACCGGTCCGAGACCGGTATTACCGTTCCGCGCAAGCCTCCGGAGCAGTTTTGCACAAAAGGGTGCGACCGGTCCTCCACCGGTACTACCGGTACGACCGGTAATGTTCGTTCCGAATCTAACTTCCAAATCTCGAACCGATCTTTTTCTAAATCGATTTTTGGTCAGTTTTGGACGTGGAAAACTTGGAGATTATGCCTTGGAAATGTTTCCTACTGGGATAAGACCACCCCCTCTATAAATACAAGAGGATCATGGCTGATTGATCCCATCCAATCGATCGACACAAAACCAATCTATCTCCTACCTTTACTCTATTTTCTAGCCCCATGTTGTTCATGCCTTGATCCAAGCGACCAAGGATGGCGTCCTAGGCTTGCCGGCCGACATAGGGCAATCCGGCGACGTCCTTGCCCTGACGGGGTCCCTCCCGGGTGAGAGCTTCACCGGTTCCTTTGCTAGTTTGCCTGAAAACTAGCCGGTTCTTCGTCCCGAAAGCACGTTGGTTATCCTTTGGTGATTTGCTTGTAAACCTCTCCGTTCTTCACCGCGTAAGGGTGATATCCTCGCTGCGTTCTTTGGCTCGTGGCGGCCCGGGCGTCCAAAGCCCTCGTGGTGTGTTAGCTTGGACCGAATTCAACGTCAACAACTTCCATGAGTAGCCTCACCCACTAGCTTTGTCATCCTGCTTCTCTCGACGATGGTACACCTTGCCCACCATAACAGTATTATATGAGTTTAATGAAGACTGACCAATAACTAATTTAAGGGAACTGAGGTATCAGCGATAGTGCTAGATTAAAGAAAACAACTCCTTCAATTAAGAAATGATGAGATGTAAATAAGCCTTGATTGTATTTGATAACAATAATGATTTCTGTTAATTAGAGTATGAGTTATGCTCAAATGCTTTAACCTTTAACTGATGTTCATGTCCAGTATTCTGATCTCCTGGAGCATTTTGAGGCTATCGACATCTATCCAACGACCTTTCTCTTGGATGATTATGTGGATTTTAGAAAGCAAAGTATGGAAACCAAATTGGTCTGGACTAAGGATATTTTTTATTGATTTATTCCTCGTGAATGAATGAATTGGAATTCAATAAACAATTGCCATGTATCTTGAGTGTTAAAATTCATAGAAATCTATGTGTCTCTGAATAGGCCCGCTAAATGTACCTCTGCAATTTTGGATGATATGCTGTTCTCAAGAGGTTTTGTTGAAAAATGGAGAGGTTGGACTAAACAATTAGTGAGAGGGGGCTCGATTTGTGTGAGAATTAATGATGAGAATAGTGTGTTCTTTAAACCTGGCAAGGGGTTGAGGCAGGGGGACCCTATGTGCCCTGTCCTGTTTAATTTGGTGGCAGATGTGTTTTCCAGGATGCTCATGAGAGCTGCTAGACAGGGTTTAATTTCAGGTCTTCTTCCTCATGTGACTGAGGGTGGTATCATCAGCCTGCAATATGCTGATGATACCTTGCTTTTTCTTGAAAATGATCTAGACAAGGCTAGTAATCTTAAGTGGCTCTTGGTTTGCTTTGAGCAAATGTCTGGAATGAAAATTAACTATGACAAAAGTGATTTGCTTGCTATAGGACTAGATGAAGATCACGCTAATAATTTTGCTAAGCTTTTCTGTTGTAAAAGATGTGATTTCCCTATTAAGTACCTTGGTGTACCTTTGCATTACAAAAAGCTGAGTAGAGATGACTTACAGCCTGTGGTAGACAAGCTTATTAAAAGAATTGCTGGTTAGAGGGGCAAGTTACTTTCTTATGGAGGGAGGCTAGTGCTTTTGAAAGCATGTTTAGCTAGTATTCCTATTTACCTTCTCTCTATCATTAAGTTTCCAAAGTGGGCAATTAAGCTTATGAATACCCATATGGGTCATTTCCTTTGGGATAACCATGAGAATCATCACAAGTACCACTTGGCCAACTGGCAGTTGGTTGCTTAGAAAAAAGAAATGGGAGGTCTGGTGTCCCCGATCCGAGAAGCCTGAATCGGCCTTGTTGGCATCTTGGATTTTTAGATATCATTTTAATGATAATTCTATATGGGTTAAAATTGTTAATTATAAGTACAAAACTGATAACCCTAATTTGCTTTGCTGTTCTGAGATAGGAGCTTCTCCTTTTTGGAAAGGAGTGATGTGGGCTGCACAAGCTGCTAGTGTAGGCATCAGATGGAAAGTGGGTAATGGGAATAGAGTCAGGTTTTGGGAAGACCAATGGATGGGCAATACTAGTTTGGCTATTACATAGTGGCCATTATATATGTAATGAGCAGCATGGGAAATCTTTGAGTCAGGTTTGGGATGGGGATGAGCTTAAGCTCCGCTTCAGAAGAAATGTGTTTGCTTAGGTGATGAAAAATGTGGGATGAACTGTGTGGCTTATTGGAAGGTGTGCAGTTCAGTGAAGAGGAAGACCAGATTATCTGGGCCTACTCCTCCAAAGGAGTTTACTCTGTTCAATCTCTTTATGCCATTATCAACTGTAGAGGTGTCTTTCCTGTATATGTCCATGCTATTTGGAAGCTGGTAGTGCCACCTCGAATTCATTTCTTTTTATGGTTGTTAACCCATAACAAGTTACTGACTAGAGATAACTTACAAAAGAGAAGGGTAGTGAATGATACCTCTTGCTTGTTCTGTAATGAGTAGGAGTCAATTCATCATTTGTTTTTTGATTGCTGTGTAGCAAAGAATATCTGGGCTATTATCTCGAGGTCTTGGAGTTGCAATTAGGAGATTTTGAATCTGTGGGCTAAGCTTTGGCTCGATAACAAAAAATACCTGCTTGCAAATTCTATTTCATCGGCAGTTATGTGGTCTATTTGGCGTCTAAGGAACGAACTTTGCTTTCAGGGAACAATGTGGAGCTGAATGAAGATGGTGCTGGTAAAGATCGTGCGCATGCTCAAGGGATGGTCGTCGCTGTTCAAGGTGGAAGTTGGGGAGCGGCTGGCAAACCTGATAGGCGTCCTGGAGGAGCGATACAGGCAACCAGTGAGGATCAGCTGGAGGGAGGAGGCGATGTCATCATCAGGGTCGGATCAATTGGGTGCTATGCCTTCGGATCACGCTAGAAGTGCCTCGGCTGTTGATGTTTCTACAAGTTCTTTGCGCCATGGGGTGTCGTCAGTTAGGGTGTCGAGTAGTGGTTTAAGCCTTGTTTCGGTGGATGTCCAGCCCTGTAACGGCTGCTTTCGGTGCTTAGTCGCCTCAAAACCTGAACTTGAACTGAATGTTTATGCTTTTTGAAATATAAAAGCAGGGGAAACCTCTTTTCTAAAAAAAATGTACCTCTGCAACATAGTAGACTGCAGAACACATAAACAGGCTCAAAATATTGAAAAGAAATCACATAAGCTGTATCTCAATGTTAGCTATAGCTTCTCATTTGACAATTTCTGCATGTAAAACAATACTATTGAACTTACCTAGGGGACAATTTCTCTATAGAAAACAGGGAGATTGAACAGGAGAATTCTCTTTCATGCTACAGATCTGAGAGAGAGGGAAGGTACGCACCAGCAGCCGTAGCCCGTAGGGACAGCCTATGGCGTGGACTTTGTGGGCTCGTGGCCGGCGGGGATCTTCGCAATGGTGCCAAATCCGCAATGTTAATGTTGTTGTAAAAAAAAAAAGCCGCAATGTTGACCTCGCGCCGCACCATAGTTGCTTAATTTTTGCATCGTGCCGCTGCTGCCGAGGAAAGGAAAGAATGAAAAGGAACGGTCGAGGAGTGATTAAGAGGAGGCGTCCGCTGCTACTCTGTCCCCTTTGGTACTTGCAAAACGGAGAAGACAAGGCGCCATGGATCAGCCCCTGTTGTTCCTCCGCGCTCACCAATGTGCTTCTCGCCGCGGTAGATGCACGACCTATGCCAGCAACAGGATGGCCAGGTCGGACCGTCGGAGCGGCGGGGGCGCCGTGCCCGCTCCCCGCCTGCACCGGAGTCATCGCCGCCGCTGGCCCCCGCGCCAGGATGGCTCTGGGGTGGCCAGAGCTGCCACATCCGCACCGCCGGCCACGCCGGATGGTCGAGACCGGAGTGGCCGGGTCTGCCGCGCCCGCACTCCGCCTGCGCCGAGGTCGCCGAGGTCGCTTGGGCCCTCACCTACGCCGGGATGGCCGGGAAGACGGCATGCGCGTGCCGCGCCGGGAGGAGGAGGGTGGTGTGGCGTGCGGTGCCGGTACGGGAGTCGCTCGCTAGTGGGTTCGCGAATATTCGCGGCTCTCCGGGTCGATGGCTGAACAGGTGAGAGGCCCGCTAACCCGTATCCGACGGACGCCATCGCAAGTTTGCTGCATCCGACGGCTACTGGGCTAGCGGGCGACGTGGCACTATAGGGTGGCCGAGCTTGGACCCGGGATTCGATAGGTAGAGATTCGAGGCGAAGTGACGAAGGGTTGAAGACGGTGGTTCGACTGTGGTTCGAGTGGGGAATCTAGTTGGCCCTACCACAAACCTTTCACTCTTTATTTTCCTTTTCTTTTTTTAATAAGTGGCCGTGACAAATGTAGACCAATAGTTCAAGAGTAATCATTTTCATGACAATTTCGACCAAATTTGAAGATCGTTTGGTATTTAGCAACAATAACCATGAATGACATATTTGGCAAACCATATTATTATTCAACTAAAATTGAAGTTGAACCACACTAAATTGAGTTCTATATCATCGACGTGAGTTTTTTTAGAACAAATTATCGACGTGAGTTGTTATAGCTTCTATGCTCTCGGATCGCATACGAGATATTCCAGGTTGTTGTATATTAAGAAAATACTAACTTTTAAAAACTTTTCTTGAATATTTGTTTTTAAAATCATCACTACAGGTCAAACTTAAGTGAAATGTTTCCATGTGCTTGCCCCATTTCGAAAATCATCACTACAGAATCTTTGCAACAACAATCGCTTTGTACGTTGTTGATCGCTTAAACGCTAATAAGGCAAAGGTACTTTTATAATGGAATATTTATAAATAAATTAAAATTTTGGGTTGAATTTCAGCTTCGCTCGAATTCAACACGCAAGCACTTCTTCTATGATTTATTATTTTCCTAAAACAAAACCCTAGCTCCCTCTCTTCCCCTTCGAAAACATGTTTCTAATTAATATACGCATTTCAAGACCATGCATGTGCGCCTTTGGTTTTTATTTGGGATTTGTTTGGAGTTTAATCTCTATTTATATTTAACCGAAACTCCTCCCATTTTCCATTGTGCAAAAAGGAAAATCGTTCCCCTTCCCAAACCAGCCAGCAGGCCCAAATCCCAACTCCTCCACCTTCCGGCCCGCGGCCTTCCTCCCTCCCCTTCTCTGGGCCACGCGGACCGCCAACGCCAGCCCGAGGCTATGCGGCCTAGTCGCTTTGCCCCTCCGCACAATCTGAGCCCACCCACCTTCCCTCTCATCCACAGGCCCAGCAGCTGCTGGACGAATGCGTTCGCCAAAACAAAGTCTTTACTACCAAAAATAAAATTAAAATCTCACGGAGGCGCCACCGGATTACCTGGTTAAACCGAACCAGGTAGCAGCAGCGCCCACTTTTCTCTCACAGGCGCGCCGCGCTCGCTGTTACGTTCCGTCTATCGTCTTCCCCTTCAATTCCCGACATCCCCAAATCTCAAAACCTCGATCGACCGAGCGCCCCGGACCATGCCGCCGCCGCCGCCTGCCGAGCTGCCGGACGACCTCCTCGGCGAGGCATTCCTCCGCCTCCCGCTGGACGACCCCGCATGCCTCCTCCGCGCCTCCCTTGCCTACAAGTGCTGGCGCCGCATCCTCGCCGACCCTGCCTTCCGTCGCCGCCACCGGGAGCTCCACCGGACGCCATCAGTGGTGGGGTTCCTGCGAATCGTGGAGGGAGACGCGCCGTACGCGTCCCGCTTCGTCCCCCACGCCTCCGGTGGCCCCGTCGCCCGTGACCTCCCGGGGTGGCTCATGTTGGAATTTATATAGGCTTGGCCCAATAACAAATCCTAAAATTCCTAGAAATCTCAGTGGCCCATTCGCTTTCTTGGCGGTCAAGCTGCAAGAGTTCTAAACGGATACGAGTTTAGAGTCCCGAACCGATTTGGCTCGTGATCGCGACACGAGGTCGGTTTTCGGGATATATAAGCAGCCCACCGACACCCCAAAACATATCCAATTGAGCTAAGGTTCATAAATCCAATTGAACTAGAGCTTTCGCCTCTTCTCGCTGTTGCGCCACCGTAGCTACTCCATCCCGATCGTCAGCGTGCACTGGCGACCGGGAGAGCAGTCTCCGAAACCCTCGTCTTTGGGATCCCGCACCGGAGAAGGCGAATAAGGTTTTTGGGAAGCGCTCTTAGCGCGATCGCTCCCAAATCTTCTACGTCGGCACATCGTCGTCTCGTCGTCATCAAGCTTGCTAGATCGTCTACGGGAGACGCCTAGCTACAAGCTCGTGCCATCGCCGTCATCAAGCTTGCCGGATCGTCTACGGAGACGCCTAGCTACAAGCTCGTGCCATCGTCGTCGGCAAAGACGTCATCTCATCGTCGTCGGTAGCACGTCGTCTCGTCGTCGTCGCTTGTGGGATCGTCTACGAGACGCCAAATGACAAGGTCACGTTGCAATCATCGTATGCATCTTCACCACCAAGTACTTCTACAATCGGCGGTATAAATCTAACTAGTGTACGAGTTGTGTTTACACTAGTTGTCATGTTCATGTTGTGCGATATCATGATCTCGCTTTGCTAGTATGTATGATCTGTTAATCTGCCATGCTAGTAAACTTGCCATGCTCAATCTAGTTGATCACCTTGTCATGCTATTTATTATGAGTTTAATCTGGAAATTAATCTGGAAATTGCCTAATTATCCAACAAACCAAAAACCTTATTATAGGCTTTTTCTTGATTTAAGTATGGCTCAAGTTTTTGACGACGTGCTGAGACTAGAAAAGTATTCTAGTGCACATTTAAAGAGGTGGCGAGTTAAGGCCATGCTCTGGCTAAAGGCTAAAGTGTTCTGGATTAGTGTTGGCTCATGTGAGGGAAATATCTCTAGAGAAAATCAGAGAAGATTCCAGGAAGACCACACTCGTTCTTAGAGGAAGAACAATCCTGAATAATAAACCTTCCAATGCCAAGATAGTAACTACCTTTGAGAAGAAGCAAACTAAAGTAGAGTTGTCTTGCTTCACTTGTGGAGAGCTTGGTCACTTTTCCAAGGGAAAAAGAAGAATGTCAACCTCGTGACTATTAGCAAAGACTGATGAGGAGTGTGGTAATGTTCCTACCGTACTTTCAGTGTTTCAGTCCCCAAGTTGGTGGGTTGATACAAAGTGCTAATATTCACGTGTGTGCCGACATATCTTTGTTTTCTTCTTATCATGGGCTTCAAGGTTCCTCTCGTTTTGATGGGGAATGGGTCACATGCTTCGTTCATGGTGTTGGCACGGTAGATCTCAAGTTTACTTCAGAAAATTGTGCAACTAAAGAACGTGCAAAGATGTTCCTACTATTCGCAAGAACCTTGTTAGTGCCTCCTTCTTTTGAGAGATGGGTTTAAGGTGGTACTAGAATCCAATAAAGTTGTAATATTTAAGCATGGATAATTTATTGGTAAAGGCTATGATTATGGAGGTTTGTTTCGTTTATCTTTAGCAGTTTTTTGTAACAAGTCAGTGAATCACATTTGTGGCACAATTAATGATAGTTCTAGTGTTTGGCATTCTCGTTTATGTCATGTGAACTTTGGTTTGATGTCACAATTGTCTAGCTTGAACTTAATTCCAGATTTCACTATTGTCAAAGGTTCTAAGTGCCATAATTGTGTGCAATCTAAGCAACCTCGAAAGCCTCACAAGGCAGCAGAGGAGAGACACTTGGCACCTCTAGAACTCATACATTCTGATCTTTGTGAGATGAATGGTGTGCTGACAAAAGGTGGAAAGAGGTATTTCATGACTTTGATTGATGATGCAACTAGATTTTGCTATGTTTACTTATTGAAAACTAAAGATGAAGCGTTTGACTACTTTAAAATCTATAAGGCTGAAATTGAGAATCAACTAGAGAGAAAAAATTAAACGTCTAAGGTCGACCGTGGTGGTGAATATTTTCCTACATCTTTTGATGATTTTTGTGCGGAACATGGTATTATTCATGAGAGGACACCTCCCTATTCGCCCGAATCAAACGGGGTTGCCGAGAGGAAAAATCGCACTTTGACTGACTTGGTGAATGCCATGTTAGACACTGCTGGTTTATCTAAGGCATGGTGGGGGAAGCTTTATTGATCATGCGAGTCATGTCCTGAATAGAATTCCAAACAGAAATAAAGAGACAACTCCATATGAGCAATGGGTTGGAAGGAAACCATCACTCTCATACTTGCGCACGTGGGGATGTTTGGCGAAAGTCAATGTTCCAATTTCTAAGAAGCGTAAGCTTGGACCAAAGACTCGTGGATTGTGTCTTTCTAGGATATGCTCATCGAGCATTGCCTATAGATTTTTAGTAGTAAAATCAAGTTTCGATATGTATATTGATACAATCTTTGAATCTTGTGATGCTACATTTTTTTTGAGAATATATTTCCTATGAAAGATATGTGTAGCAATGCTAAATTTTCTACCGAGTTAGCTCCCGATTTTACTACACCTATCGAGCATCCAAGTTGAGCCATTTGAACAACCACTTGAAGAAGTCCTTGAGGAGGATGACAATGAAGTTCCCGAGGAACAAGAGACGAAGGATTGCAAAATCTTTTGGTGATGATTTCATTGTGTACCTTGTGGATGATACTCCCACCTCTATTACAGAGGCATATGCATCTCCCCCGATGCAGATGATTGGAAAGAAGTCTGTTCGGAGTGAGATCGACTCGATTCTTTCTAATGGAACATGGGAGTTATCCGATTTACCATTTGGGTGTAAGCCTATTGGTTGCAAATGGGTGTTCAAGAAGAAGCTTAGGCCTGATGGTACTATTGATAAGTACAAGGCTCGGCTTGTGGCTAAGGGTTATACACAAAAGAAAGGTGAAGATTTCTTTGACACTTATTCACCTGTTGCTAGAATGACCACTATTCGAGTACTACTTTCCTTGGCTGCCTCATATGGTCTTATCATTCATCAAATGGATGTGAAGACAAACTTTTCCTTAATGGAGAGTTGGATGAGGAGATTTACATGGATCACCTGATGGATTTGTAGTAAAAGGTGAAGAGCGAAGGTGTGTAAATTATTGAAATCTTTGTATGGCTTGAAACAAGCACCCAAACAATGGCATGAGAAGTTCGACACCACTTTAACTAGTGCGGGCTTTGCTCGTTAATGAGGCCGATAGGTGTGTGTATTATCGACATGGTGGGGGCCAATCTGTTATTTTGTGCTTATATGTTGATGATATTCTGATTTTCGGAACAAACATTGATGTGATCAATGAAGTCAAGTCCTTCTTGTCAAAGAGTTTTGACATGAAAGATCTAGGAGAGGCTGAAGTAATTCTAAACATCAAGCTAATTAAGGCAGAGAGTGGGATTACTTTGTTGCAATCTCACTATGTTGAGAAGCTCTTGAGCCGTTTTGGCTTTATGGATAGCAAGTCTTCTCCAACATCTTATGATCCTAGTGTGACATTGAGAAAGAACAAGAGAATTACTAGAGATCAATTGAGATACTCTCGTATAATTGGTTCACTCATGTATCTAGCTAGCGCAACTGCACCCGGATATCTCTTTTGCCGTGAGCAAGTTGAGTAGGTACATGTCCAACCCGGGTGATGATCATTGGCATGCACTTGAAAGGGTCTTGCGTTATCTTAAGGGTACAATGAGTTTTGGGATTCACTATTCTGGGCACCCAGCTGTGCTAGAGGGATATAGTGATGCGAACTGGATTTCTAATATTGATCAAATCTACGCCACTAATGGGTATATATTTACTCTTGGAGGTGGTGCAGTGTCATGGAGGTCTTGTAAACAGACTATATTGACTAAATCAACCATGGAAGCAGAACTTACTGCTTTAGATACAGCATCTGCAGAGGCAGAGTGGCTGCGTGAGCTCTTGTCTGACTTGCCGGTGGTTGAAAAACCAATAACGGCTATCCTAATGAACCGTGACAATCAAACAAAGGATCACTAAAGTGAATAGTGCTAAGGATAATGCGAAGTCAACAAGACACGTTAAAAGACGTTTGAAAACCGTCGAAGCCGAGAAACTCCGAGTAATAAGTGTGGCCTATAACCCGATCCCTTTACAAAAGGGCTATCACGGAATGTGATAGAAATCGCATCAAGGGAGATGGGAATGAGACCCATGTGAAGTTTACGCAGTAGTAACCCAACCTTTTTGATCGGAGATCCCGTGACTAAGGATCCGGGAAAAACAAGCTGTTGGTAAACCGAGGAGAGTATAATAATAACCCTCTCTAAATGAAGATGCAATACTCTCAATGCAATGAGGCACCGTATGGCAGGTTGGCTAATGCCTTAATATGTTCTATTGGCTTTGACAAGCGAAGATGCTATCCTACGAGCATTCTTGAATGAACATACCTATATGAGTTGACTCGTTAAACGTCATAGCCTATGAGACTTGGGTGGTCTCTAGTAAGCTCATGAAGAGACCAGGAGTACGACGTATATGCTCCACCCACGGGGTAAGGCTACCGGTAGCCGGTACTAGTGTGGCTTTAAGTGAAACTTGTTCGCACAAAACTTGCAATTCAAGGCATAGTCCATTGTTCAAGTTGTGGATAAGTGTAGCTTAAGGACCTAGGCGAAGTTCAACTTCACAGTCTCGCCGAAATACTAGTATATTAAACAAAGTGAGAAACAGACAAATCTCTAAATGGGTTTTTGAGATCTCATGTGGGGGATTGTTGGAATTTATATGGGCTTGGCCCAATAACAAATCCTAAAATTCCTAGAGAAATCTCAAAGGCCCATTCTCAAGCTCTTGGCGGTCAAGCTGCAAGAGTTCTAAACGGATACGAGTTTAGAGTCCTCGAACCGATTTGGCTCGTGATCGCGACACGAGGTCAGTTTTCTGGGATATATAAGCAGCCCACCGGACACCCCAAAACATATCCAATTGAGCTAAGGTTCATAAATCCAATTGAACTAGAGCTTTCGCCTCTTCTCGCTATTGCGCCACCGTAGCTACTCCATCCCGATCGTCAGCGTGCACTGGCGACTGGGAGAGCAGGTCTCCGAAACCCTCGTCTTTGGGATCCTGCACCGGGAGAAGGCGAATAAGGTTTTTGGGAAGCGCTCTTAGCGCGACTGCTCCCAAATCTTCTACGTCGGCACATCGTCGTCTCGTCGTCATCAAGCTTGCTAGATCGTCTACGGGAGACGCCTAGCTACAAGCTCGTGCCATCGTCGTCATCAAGCTTGCTGGATCGTCTACGGGAGACGCCTAGCTACAAGCTCGTGCCATCGTCGTCGGCAGCACGTCTTCTCATCGTCGTCGGTAGCACGTCGTCTCGTCGTCGTCGGGCTTGTGGGATCGTCTTGCAGAGACGCCAAATGACAAGGTCACGTTGCAATCATCGTATGCATCTTCACCACCAAGTACTTCTACAATCGGAAGGTATAAATCTAACTAGTGTACGAGTTGTGTTTACACTAGTTGTCATGTTCATGTTGTGCGATATCATGATCTCGCTTTGCTAGTATGTATGATCTCGTTAATCCGCTTATGCTAGTAAACTTGCCATGCTCAATCTAGTTGATCACCTTGTCATGCTATTTATTATGAGTTTAATCTGGAAATTAATCTGGAAATTGCCTAATTATCCAACAGCTCATGCTCGACTGCCGCCACGGCCGCGCCCTCTTCCTCTCGCTAAGCTCCGAGTCGCGCCTCGACGACACGCAGGTCTGTGACTTCATCATGTGGGATCCCTTGACGAACGAGCGACGCCGCCTGCCCCGGCCATCGCCCCCACCCACGGACAGGTTCTACCCCTTTAACGCCGCGGTGCTCTGCGCCGCCGCCGCGGAAGGCTGTGACCACCACGATTGCCACGGAGGACCCTTCCGTGTGGCCTTTGTCTGGAGTCGCGACAGTGGCAATTTCCATTCATCATTTATCACGTCTGCTCGTGTGTACTCCTCTGAGACGGGCAATTGGAGCGAGCCCGTCTCTGTTCAGCATCCTAATGCGTTCCTTGACAGGATGCCATGCCCCAGCACCCTTGTGGGAGACACTCTCTACTTTCGCTTCTGCCATATACATGCCTTGGAGTACTAGCTTGGCACACAGCGCCTATCTATCATCGATGGACCTCCACAGTCGATGTTCCAAAATTGGGCGATCAACCTCATGCCCATGGAGGACGGTGGGCTGGGATGCATGGACGTGGAGGAGGATGAATCAAACCTCCGCCTACGACTGTGGTCAAGGGAAGCAGCTTCATGCAGTGATGGAGTTCCAGGATGGACAAGGGGCAGGGCCATAGAGCTTGAGAAACTGCTACCTGATGGTGCTCTCCCATCTCCACGGTTGCCATCTGTTCGCCGTTCATGTTTTCCAAGTGTCGCATTGCTCGGATTCGCGGAGGGCACCGATGTCATCTTTGTGGGTACAGAGGCTCCTAACCACCCTCGTGCCGTTTATATGGTCCAATTCAATTCAGGGAGGGCCAGGAAGGTGTTTGACAGATGCACTTTAGTCATTCCCTATACAAGCTTCTGCATTCCAGGTCTATATATATAGAACTATTATACTGTAGCTGGCTACAGAATATCGTATTTTGTAGCCGAGCCAAAATTGCCAACGCCGACCGACCGGCAACGTCCCACCAGCCCCAGGAAATCCGTTGCATGCAGGGCTCCATTATTAGCGTGCAATAATTCGACTTCCAAACCAGCGCTGGGCCACGTGTCCCGTAAATCACCGCTAATTGTCTTTGTTTATTTTACTGACCACGAAACCACCGTCCACTATTTCCTTCCTCCGCACTGATCCCGTCCGAATGGCCGATGGCAACGGCGGCGAGCCGTCGATCGGCAATGGTCCTGCCACCGCGCGTCGCGAATGAAGGCCGCCTTACTGCCCCGCGACGCTGCCTTCACTGCGGCCCTCGAGGACGGGCTCGCGTGCCTTCGGTATCGAGCAGTGCCGGCGATCCCCGTGCCCGGCGCGTATCGTCCCGCGGTGGCGCCTGCAGGCTGGCCAGGCGCTCGGCCTGACCTGCGCGACCACAGCGCCGGAGGCGTCCTGAGCCACGGTGGCCCCCACATCGGCATGGTGGCGGACTGGTGGTGTCGCGGGCGGAGGCGGAGCGGACGACCTCCCGGAGGCAGGCGCAACCACCCAGACCAGCGGCGCTACCAAGAACCCCCGACGGGCCCGACGGCGCTACCACAACTGCCTCCAGCATCTTCTGCTAGCTGCTCTCCGGTCTTCGCGTAAACGTTGTGATGGCTCGGATCCATAAGTCCTCTCCCATCGGATTTGCACAGATATTCCTTCAGAATATAGGAGTACGGTACGTATGGCTTCAATGTATTTCGATTTTTTTTTTCTAGCGTTGTCCCATTGTCCCATCGACTATGCAATCTCCACTGCAGATCGATCTTAGAAGTTGCATGGCTATGTTGGCTTCAAGGATTGATCATGTTTCTTAAATTGTGTGTTGCAGTACACTCCTGTGACACATCGATGATGATATAGTAAATTACTAGAATCATAGTACCTGTACATTTAATTTTTTTTAACCAGAAATTATATATGTCGTTGAATCTGCACGTATGCATTGGTTCTTCTTTTTTTATTTTTCCTCCAAAATTTAGAACGACATTATAACTCTCATACTCCAACTTTTATATCTTACTACATATAATTCTAGTAATTTTAGTTTCTCGTAAATCATATTCAACAGCTTGAACGACAATAGTTAAATTTTCATATTTTCCCATGGTCTTAATTCACATTGCAATATTGTAAGTACATCACATCATTTACTACATTTTTTTCATGAAATTCTTTTTAGGAAATTGGAGCGAAGAAGTAGCCTGCAGCCTGTCTTCAAATACGATTTTGATCTGAATCTGTTAGGAGCTCCGAGCTATACTGAACTAACAGCAGACCGCCAAAAATTCATGTTGTGTGATGTGCACTTAAACACAAGATTGTATGTGATCGAGAGGATTGTCATAGAATTTGCATGATAAACATTTCAAAGGCAAAATGTGCACGAAATCTTATTGTTATCACAAAATGTGTTAAAAAAATATTATTTGTGCAAATTCTCGTAAATGTTTCTTAGTGCATATTCTTGTAACTATTATTACTATTGTCGTATATAGAATTTTCGTCAATATGCATTATTATAGTAATTCCATTATGAAATTTACGAGAACTTGCACAAAGAATATTTACGAGAACTTTGTACTGTATGAGATATTCATAGTATCAAAGTCTCGTAAATATTTATAGTATAAAATTCTTGTAAACATTTATATAGTACAAAATTGTTGTAAATATTTATAGTTTAGAATTCACGTAAATATTTACTGTATAAATTTAGAGTATAGAACTCTCGTAAATATTTAGAGTTAAAATTCTTGTAAATATTTAGAGTTAAAATTCTTGTAAATATTTCCAGTATAAAACTCTTGTGCTAATTATTTTTGTGTTAATTATCGTAACCAAACTATGAGCTAATTATCGTAACACGATCATTTGCATGCTAATTATAGTAACTAGAATATATTTTCAATCTTTTTTTTGGGGACTAGGGATATTATACTATTCTAGTATTATTATAGTAACAAGAACATTTACTATTCTCGTAAACTTGCATCCATGCATGTTCCTGCATTCTCGTAACACATTGACTTGCACTCTCCTCCTGGTCCTCGCATGCAATTCGCTGGGTTTTCGAATTCCCCAAATGAACGGACCAAATTAACGTAATTACCGATATATATATATATATATATATATATATATATATATATATATATATATATATATATATATATATATATATACACACACACGGAGCGACTAAAATGCACAGAGGTGTAACCCCTATAGCAAATGCACAGATCCTAACCCGCCAGCCACTCGCCAAACCCAACCGCGCGTCCGTACACAATTGTCCACCTGCATGCAATGTGTGTGTTGTGGCTGAAACATGTTGTTGTGCTCAATTGCAACATGTCTGTCCCGCATGCAGGGAATCTTTCTTATTTCAGATAAAACAATGCAATATCTTCTAAACCGTAGCATCTATTTCAGATCCGTTTGCATCAGATTGTTCAAAAAAAAGTGCTTAACAAAATGAGAGCCATGAAGACTATATTTGATGAACTTTTTTTTAAGTATGTAATTGCAACATCAATGTACTACGAGTTGCGATCATGACTACAACATAATTGCAACATGTCTATAGCGTATTAGCGCTTGTTGCAATCACTTACAACGATTTTTGCCAAATTTGCTACTACATGCAACTAGTTATAACTTGGTTGCAAAAGCCTAACTAGTGAACAACGTGCATTTTATATACCAAAATATGTGTATTCTATGCATGTTTTTCACTAGCTAGTAACCAGCAATGCGCGCACACTAATTGCAACTCGTCGTGTTTTCCTTTTGCAAAGTTGGTTATTGTCCGGTTGCAACATGTTCTTTTCTTAGTAACCAATTGCAACCTGATTGCAAACCTAATATACACCCTTACCCTAATCTCTGTCGACGCTACTGACCCTAATCTCTGTCGACGCTACTGACCCTAATCTCTGTCGACGCTACTGACCCTAATCTCTATCAAACGCTTAGATAAAACAAAAATGAACTATACTAGGAATTCTTCAGATCTATTGACAGTTTGGTGATGCCTTCAACCCTAATCTCTGTCGACGCTACTGACCCTAATCTCTGTCCACCCTAATCTCTGTCGACGCTACTGACCCTAATCTCTGTCGACGCTACTGATCTAATCTCAATCGATGTAGTGACCCTAATCTCTGTCGATGTTATTGACCATAATCTCGGCCCACGCTACTGACCCTAAACTACTGCCCCTAATCTCAGTCGACGCTATTGACCCTAATCTCAGTCAATGGTATTATAAAACAAAATTGAACTATACTATGAAAACATGGGAACTGCTAACAATTTTGGTAAGCCTGGAACCATAATCTCAGTCGACGCTACTTCCCCTAATCTCAGTCGACGCTACTTCCCCTAATCTCAGTCGACGCTACTAACCCTAATCTCAGTCAATGGTATGATAAAACAAAATTGAACTATACTATGAAAACATGGGAACTGCTGACAATTTAGGAAAGCCTTGAATCCTAATCTCAGTCGACGCTACTGACCCTAATCTCAGTTGATGCTACTGACCCTAATCTCATTCGACGCAACTAGCCGTAGTCTCAGTCCGTGAAATGATAAAACAAAATTAAACTATACTATGAAAACATGGGATGTACTAAACAGTTTGGCAAGGCCTTGAACCCTAATCTCTGTCAACGCCTTTGATCTCTATACCCTAAACTCATTTAGATGTCAACAGGGGGGATGTAATTTACAGCAAATATCGTTTAACTTATTGCAACATGAGAGCTAGGGGAGTTACAAACTTACAACACATATTTCGGACAGTGTTAACACACACGTCATCCCTCATAAAATGTGCACAATGCCGATAACACATCAGAAATACAACATAACATAAAGATGGCAAACTCAAATTTAAAATGAAATTGTTGACCAATTGCAACTACAACAACCAACCAGTTACAACTATGATAATAGGCTATTTCACACCAGTCTGATTTCACCAAAAATCTTATGGTAGGGCACGGGAGGGGAAATGACCAAAATCTGAATTGCTCGTAGTGTAGATGGAGGGGAGCAGCCTGAGTACTACCCTGAGCACCTTATGCCAACCAATTACAACTAGAACACCCTACCAGTTGCAACTCGAAAAATAAGCTAGTTATACACATCAGAATGCGAACAAAAACAAAAGATCATACACACCAGAATACATATAAAGAGTAATAACAAAAATTGCATTGTCATCCAATTTGCAACCAACAAAAACACTAGAGATGCACCTTCACATTAAAAAAGTTAGTTGCAGCAACAAATAACACAAATCAGTTGAATTTCAGATCAATTGTCCGCCAATTGCAACTAGAACACCCTACCAGTTGCAACTAAAGAAATAAGCTAGTTATACACATCATTTAACAAATTTTCTGCATCATTTAGCATCCATCCATGTCCAGACTAAACGATAAAGCTCCTTCTAGTCCCCTGCACATGCAAAGTGAAAGTATCTCTGTGATGCCCAGAAATGTAAATAAAAAAAAGGAAGATTCATAGCAATTCGACCATAAGATTCCACCATTTTCCATAAACATGTATACAAGGCTTCAGGGGACCTATTATAGTACTCTAACAATAAGCTCAAGAAAATTTGGAATAGCATACTATATTGATCCAAATAGTCACATATATAAAGAGAAATGATGAGTTTACAAATATTGTTTGAAACTCAGGTAAGCATCACCAATTGTTTAAAAGAGCCTAAATTTTGTAGAATTACAAACTAATCAGTAATCACATGTTACTGACACACAAACTTGTATCAATGCAATACAACCCACTCTATATTGTACATATAAAAGGAACCATATCTCCATAATTCCCAAATCATAGAATGAAACTGAACAAAAAAGAGATGGAATTAGGAGCAGCGATTCAGCTCACTCACCAGTAATTGAGAACCTGCACAACTTGCATGAAGGTAGTCAGCCTGAAAGCCAACCATGTAGACACCTGTTGCCTCCCAACGGCAACAGTCGAGACCTACAGTTAATAAAAAATAAAGAAAAGAAATCAAAGAGAGAAAGAAACACTGATTTTAGTATAGTTTATTGCCAGGTTATCTAACTTGATAAAATTTGGCTAAACTCTAATTTGCTATACCGTGTCCTATTTCATATAACACATCAAAAATGCATCTAATGAGCAAGAAGTGAATAACCTTGTCCGTTGTTTCCTATAGCATGTCTTATTTCATATATAACATATTAAAAATACATCTAATGAGCACATCTCCCATGCCACAGTCAGCTCAATTTAAAATTATATTGTTGACCAATTGCAACTACAACAACCTATCAATTACAATCCGTGACAATAGGCTAGTTCACACCACTCTGATTTCACCAAAATCTGATGGTAGGGCACAGGAGGGAAAAGGACTAAAAAATAAAACTCAAGAAAAAGAACTAAAAGTAGAACTCGAAATAACCAATTTATCTACCAATTGTAACTACAACACCATGCCGAGTTGCAAACTAAGATAATAAAACCAAACTGATGATACCTTAACACTGACTAGTGGCACACTAAAAATGCCTAATCAATTTGGTCATCACCATCATCAACTCAATATCATCATCACCACTCCCCACACACAAAAAAATCGAGTATCACCATCATCAACTCAACCGCAAAATTAGTAAAACCACCCCACAAGGGGTGAGTACCAGATTCAAAAAAAAAAAATGTCAACCAACTGCAACCTGGAACACCTACCAGTTGCAACTACGATAATAAGCTACTTCCAACACTTCCAGCTCTCCCAACCCCGCTTACCTTCCCCAAAGCCGACATCTTCCTCCGCCTCTACCTTGATACCGCCTCCTTCGGCGACGTGGATCTCAAGCCCGACCCCGACTGCCACCTCTCCGTCTCCTCCGAAAACCTTCATAGAGATGCACATTCACATTAAAAAGTCAGTTGCAGAAAACAATGACAAAAATTGCCAGCCAATTGCAACTAGAACACCCAACTAGTTACAACTAAGAAAATAAGCTAGTTGCGACTAAGAACAGCGGCTGCCGCAAAAATAGGAGGAAGGTTGCCGTGTCACCGCCGGGCAACCCCATGGGCGCGGGCCAAGCCAAACAGACGCCGGAGAGCATGCGCGCGAGGCGAGGATGCACAGGAGGGCCACCAGCCGCCCGGCGGGTAGGCCGCACCACAAGGGGCGAGTACATGATTCAAAAAATGTCGATCAATTGCAACTAGGAACACCCTGGCTTGCAACTATGATAATAACCTACTTCCAACCACTTCCACCTCCTGGACAAAAAAAGGGTCTGATATGTAAGAAGTCATTCGAACTAGGACTAAGTGACTTTTATTACCAATTGTATGCCTGGAAATACTAATGGAAAATACGACGAATAGCGACAATTTCAAGAGCGCAGAAGCTAACCAATACTACTAATGTGCTAATCAAGCTGGTAGTGCAAATGTTGAATTTGCTGCAGGCTAGCAAACACTCACCTTGTACCTTGCTGAAGCATGCGACTGCCAACGATGGGGGCTTGCCAACTGAAGAACTCTGTATCAGAACAGGGGACATAATTTAAACTAAAAAAGGTCTCAGTACGATACAATGCATCATTGTAATAAGACACTAATATCTTGTAGAAAATTTAGTATCAGCAGCCATACTACTAATACTACTATAATTCAAAGTGAAGAGACCAGAATGACATGTTTCATACAGGTAAGACAAAATCCATCAGTATTTACGAGAGAGTACATGGCAAATACATTCAGTATTTACCGGATATGCTTCAGTTAACTTCACATCCCAAATCCAGTAATCATATATGCATCTAGCTTCAGCGTTGAACATCCTTCAGTCTTGTCTTTGTTGTTCGGTCTACAGAGATGGCATCCGTCAGCCAGCTGAGACCAATTGCAACTAGAAACACCTACCGGTTGCAACTACGATAATAAGCTAGTTCCAACACTTCCAGTCTCCCGACCCGCTTACCTTCCCCAACGCGACGCCTTCCTCCGCTCTACCTCGATCCGCCTCCTCCGGTGACGTGGATGTCAAGCCCGACCCGATCGCCACCTCTCCGGCTCCTCCGAAACCTTCCTAGATATGCACCTTCACATTAAAAAGTCAGTTGCAGCAACAATAACCAAAATCAGTTGAATTTCAGATGAATTGTCCGCCAATTGCAACTAGAACACCCTAACAGTTACAACTAAGAAAATAAGCTAGTTACCACTTCAACCACTGCACATGCCATGGCAACTCAGTATTTTCAGTAATCATCAGTATCTTTATTTCTCCATTCTTGTCGGTATATTGTTTAGTTTTGTCAGTTGTCACTATGGAAGATTTGTACTGGTACTGGTGTCATCAAGAGTATGG
The DNA here is from genome assembly GCA_018135685.1 of Themeda triandra. NCBI lineage: Eukaryota > Viridiplantae > Streptophyta > Magnoliopsida > Poales > Poaceae > Themeda > Themeda triandra. The sequence continues at coordinate 7,557 of JAENPR010001569.1, read as the reverse complement.
TGTCATCAAGAGTATTCCAGTATCACCTAGTATAATGCAGTATCATCTAGTATCATGCAGTATTTTTTTGACATGCAGTATATCACCTAGTAGATTACCATAGCAACCAGTGCAGAATACTGTTTCACCGGATACAATAATCCACCATAAATATGTAGTATGTTCAGTAGAATTATCCATAGTGTATCACCCAACTATGCAAACATGTTGATCGACAACATTCAGTAATCAGTAGTGTTCAGCAGGATTGCAAAATGAACACGCACTCAGGCGCTGCTTTTCTATGGTGCTCTGGCCAATCACGGCTGAGCGCGCCTTAGTGTTTGATTCAACAGCATTCAGCATTCGATTTTCCAGTAGTGTTAGCAAAATTCAGTATTATTCAACACTAAATCAGCAAATAGGACACATCTGCTACTGAATCATGAGACAGGAAAGACAATCTACTTTTTTCAGTACTAAACAATTCTCTGAACCGATCTACTATCTGGCAGTTCACAATTCATCAATTCTCTGAAACAAATACTTACCAGTACTAAATTGCAGCAGATAGAGTTGTGGTTGATGAAGAATCATACAGAATATTGTTTCATCAGGCAATCTCCTCCTCCTCCTGTCTCCCAACAGCGCTGAGCACGTGTGGTACACGTAGAAGAGGGAGGGGGCGTTGGCCTGGCAGCAGCTGCCCGCGAGCGCCGTCCTCGTCCTGGCCGTGTGCCGGCCACCACTGCCCACGAGCCGTCACAGCAGAATCCGGTGGGGGATGGGAGAACCATCGTGCCGGATCCGCCATAAAGGAGGCTCGCCGTCGCTGCTGCATCTGCTGGGGAAGAAGGAATCGCCGCGACAGCAGGGGAGGGCTGGACGCCGTCGCTGCTGCTGGGAGGGCGAAGTGACACGCCGCCTTCTCAGTTCGCCGTCGCTGCTGCTGCTGGCAGAGGCAGTGCAGGACCGCATCGGCCGCGCGCGTGGACGTCTCCTGCCAAGCGAGCGGAAGGAACGCCTCACTGCTGGATACACGCACGGGACGGGCCTTGCTGCCACCACCACCAGAGGCCGCAAGTGGATGGCGAGCAGCGGTCAATCCACCGGGAAGAGGTGCTCACCGTTGCCAGGGCTCTGCCGAGCGTGCGCCACCACCCCGGCCGTGGCTGCCGTCGAGCGCTGGATCCCCCTGGCCGCGCTTTCTACTGTCGGTCGGGACTGGGGCGGAGTTTGGGGCCTCCGGCGAGGGGCGACCGGGAGGGCTTCGGAGGGTCGCGGGCGTACGCGGTGGCGAGGGGCACCGAACGGGAGGAGCAGATCGCCGCCCTGCCGGGAAGGGACGGGGCCGCGTGCCGCTCGCCGGGAAGGGGCGAAGCAGCACGTCGCAGATCCGCTCCAGGCCACGCGCCGCCGCCACGGGCCACCCCGCTTGGCCGCGCCGCCGTCGGGGTCGCTGAGCGCGCCGGTGATGGGGTGGGGGCTGTAGATTGGGGCGGCGGGGAAGAGGAAGGAAGGTGGGGGTGGGGGCGCCGCGCCGTGGTGGAAGGTCGGGGGTAAGGGGAGGACGCCGGTGATGGTAGGTGAGGGGGCCGCCGGTCATGGAAGGTGGGCGAGGGCGCCGGCGGTGGTGGGCGGCACCACTCGGACAGCGGTTCTGGGACGACGCGTACGGGCGTCGGGGGGCGTCGGGAAGTCGCGGCCTCGCCCGATCTGAAAGCGGTCGGGTCGGGTCGGGGGTTGGTGCGGGGACAGGTGCGCGCGGGTTTGGCCTGGGTGCATTCAATATACAGAATGTAGCCAGGTATAATATATAGTATTGATATGTATTACCCTGGGTACTGATTAATAATCAGTCCCCCGAGCCCACAATCACCTGACCGAACCAAAACGCCGGACCCGAGCCAACCCGGGCACGCCCCGCGCCACACCCCTTGCCCGCCTACTCTTTTATTGATATTATTTTTCCATTTTTTCATTCTAAAATTTCGAGATCGTGGGAGGAGTGTCACGACTGGGCCATTGGGCCAACACAAGACTATCAAGGCTCTGCTCACCAATTTCTCCGTGTTTCTACGCCAGCTGGGCTTAGTGAATAAAGGAAGGTCTGCAAGCCGGCCCGTAGGCCGCTGGGCTGAGATGTTGGGCTTGGCCCGTTTACATTTATACTTTTACTATTTTCGATTTGGTTGTAATAGTGTATAAGATCATTGCGTGGGAGGTTGGGAGGATCATCAAATAAAGAAACCAAATTACTTTTCTCTTCTAACCGTTGAGCCTTCGTGCTCCTCTATCTCTTCGCGAGCCGGCGCCGAGCCCATCGCGTGCGTGTACGCCGCCGAACTCCGTGCTCCGGCGAGCTCGCCGTGACATTGGTATCGCCCTCCTTACCCGCATCCATCGCCCACCGCTCGCCGCTCCGTTCACCCCAAAATCCACCTACCCACGCCGGCGCCCGCCTTGGTTCTCGCCACAATCCACCCCTCCGAGCCCCGCATCCGTCGATCCATTCGATCGCAACAACCACCACCACCCCGATTCCCCACTTCCAAAACCTAGATCACGGCGCGCGGACCAACCTCACCGCACGCATGGCTACGGCGGAGACGAGTTGGGAGGCGCCGACAACAAGTTGACGGCGCCGATGAAGTTGCTCGAGGATCTACTTCCCGGGCGTCACCGAGTTCGACGACCTCACCACCGCCCTCGGCAAGGATATCAAAGAGCTCACATCGCGCGTGGCGACCCCGAGACGTGCTCCGCTCCGACGTCGTCAGTGCCCCGACGCGCGAGGAAGAGGGGGCTGGCCGTTGTTGGCCACGGCGTTGCAACGACTCCACAGGAACCGATGGTGGAATCACTTTCCCCATCCTTCCCCGGCCAATGGTCACTCACCGCTCCCATCATCATGCCTATGTTCATCCCGCATCCGGCAACTACTATCGTGGCCCATATCGTGAGATTCGTCTTTCCTAAGGCAGATTTTCCAAAATTCGATGGTTCGAACCCACGAATTTGGAAAGAGGAGGCCGAGAAATACTTTGACATGTTTAGTGTTCCTGTACATCGTTGGGCTGCTTTTGCCACCTTGCACTTTCAGGGCATTGCTAGATTGTGGTTGCAAACATATGAGGCACAGCATAGGATTGATAGTTGGGTAGAGCTTTGCATTGCTGTAGATGCTAAGTTTGGCAAGGATTTGTATGACAATGAAATGCAAAACTTACTCACCATTAGGATGACATCTACTGTCCAGGAGTACTTCGATAGGTTCAATCTCATGATGCATAAAGTCCTAGTGCATAACAACCGGTTAGATGATGTTTTCTTCACTAGATGTTCCGCAAGGGTTAATCGAGGACATACGCTCGCATTGTCATTACACAAACCGAGAACCGTTGATTCGGCCTTGTCTTTGGCCTTGTTGCGGAAAATGTCTTTAGCATCGATCAAACAATATCCGAGGCGTTCTTATAAGGATCACAACGATATCCTTCCAAGTATGCTCCACCTCTTCAAAGAAGGTGTTCTGGGCAACAATCCTGTTGACACTAAGGTCAAGTGGGAGGATAAATTGTCGGCTCTTCGGTCTCAGAGGAAAGCTCAAGGCCTTTGTATGAAATGTGGTGAGCCATGGGGTAAAGCTCATAGATGCCCTGACAAAATCTCACTGCATGTTCTGGATGAGTACTTGAAAATCTTGCCTACAAGTGAACCTGAAGTGACTGCAGACAGTGCTTCTGATTCTTCTAGTGATGCTGAAGCTTATGCACTATCACATTGTGCTGTTGTGGGAGTTCAAGGAAGGAAGACTATCGGGCTCATGGGCCGAGTAAATGACGGAATTGCTTGATCTTATTGGATTCTCCGTAGCTCGAACTTTTCTCGAAAGCACCGTTTGCTTCTTCTCAAATGCCCCGTCCAACAAAGCTGATGCTATTCGAGGTATCCGCTGCTAATGGCTCAAAATTGCCGAGTACTCGCCAGGTCACTAATTTCACTTGGTGGACACAAGGCCATATATTCTCTCGTTGATGCTAGAATTTTGCCATTGAGTTGCTATGATATGGTGCTAGGCATGGATTGGTTAGAGCACATGTAGTCCCATGTGGATTCATTGGAAGAGGAAGCTTCGCATTCACTCATATGGGCAACAAGATATGTCTCAAGGGTGTCAAGGACAAAGGTGTCCACTTGTACTCCAATAAAGGCCAAGAAGCTTCGGGTTTGATCAAAAGGGTGGTCTTGCTCAAATGGTTTATCTCTGTCAAGTGCGGTCGACTCTTCTCGCGTCCAAGATTCGATACAAGGCAACAGGTGGTACAGGAACATGATCATCTCTTTAAAGCTCCTGAGCAGTTGCCACCCCAAAGGGAATTTGATCATAACATTCCATTAATTCCCCGGAGTCAAGCCGCAATGTTAAGCCCTACAGATATGCTCCATCTCAGAAAGATGAGATTGAAAAACAGGTCACTGAGATGCTTAACAAGGGCATCATCAAGCCAAGTCAAAGCCCCTTTGCATCCCCTGTTATTCTGGTCAAGAAAAAAGATGGCACCTGGCGATTTTGTGTGGATTACAGGCAACTCAACAATATCACAGTGAAGAATAAGTATCCCTTGCCAATCATTGATGAGTTACTGGATGAATTGAAAGGTGCCACTTGGTTCACAAAATTGGATATGAGGTCTGGGTATCATCAAATCAGATTGGTTCCTGCAGATGAACCCAAGACAGCCTTTAGGACCCATCATGGTCACTGGGAGTTCAGAGTAATGCCCTTTGGCCTTACTAATGCTCCAGCTTCATTTCAAGCTCTGATGAACACCATCTTTCACAAGTTACTGAGGAAATGTGTTTTGGTGTTTGTGGATGATATATTGATATATAGCTCAAGTTTGGAAGAGCATTTGGAGCATCTCAAACCGGGTATTCTCGATACTCCAAGAGCACAATCTGCTCCCTCAAACAATCTAAGTGTTCCTTTGGGCAAACTCAGCCACTATCTAGGCCACATTATCGTGCTCAAGGAGTGGCTAACGAACCTCAAAAGTCACAAATGTGGCTAATTGGCCTCCACCAACTACAACAAAGCAAGTTAAGAGGTTTCTTGGGCCTCTCCCGCTGTACGTAAAATTCATCAAAGGTTATGGTGTTATCACTGGCCATTGGACAGATTTGTTGAAGAAGGACACTCTCTTTCACTGGACACCAGACCCATGTTTTGATAATGTGAAACAGCTTTGATCAATGCCCCGGATCGGCCTACTCCGACTTCTCTCGAGTCTTTTACGGTTGAGACCGATGCTTCTAATGTGGGAATTGGTGCTGTCCTCTCCCCAGAATGGTCATCCTCAGTAGCTTTCCTAAGCAAAGCCACGGCAAGAGAGCTCAAGCACTTTCTACTTATGAGAAAGAATGTCCACCGATTATGGGCCACTAAATGGAAGCAAGATTTACAACATAAGGAATTTGTAATTGCCACAGATCATAAAAGTTTGACTCATTTGAGTGAACAAATTACATGAGGGAATTCAAGAAAAGGCCTTCATCAAGTTATTAGGCTCAGCATAAAATCATATATAAGAAAGGGCAAGAAAACACAATTCCGATGCTTTATCCGAATTCCACGAAGTTCCAGCCTGAAGCCACTCTATTTCTTCACACTCCGAAATGGTTGGAAATCATAATGGAGGGTTACAAAAAAGATGAAAACTCCAAGCAAACTGCCGACAATAACTCAGTCTCACTTTGGGTCTAATGATAAAGGCTTTACACAACGACGATGGCCTTATCAAATACAAGAATAGAATGGCTTGGCAACCATGAAGAAGCTCATCAGGCTATCCCGTTGGCCCCGCACCGGTGGTTTGGGTGGCCATAGTGGAGTTACCGCAACCTATAATAAGGTTAAAGCTCTCTTTGCTTGGCCTCATATGAAGCAATTTGTCAAGGATTATGTTGCTAAGTGTGAGGTATGTGCCCAAGCTAAGCTCCGAACATTGCAAACTTCCTGGCCTTTACAACCACTTCCTCGTTCCACCTCATGCCTGGCATACTATTAGCTTAGACTTTATTGAAGGTCTTCCTAAGTCTAAAGGCTTTGACACAATCCTAGTGGTCATAGACAAGTTAACAAAGTATGCCCATTTTATCTCGCTTTCACCCATACACCATGCCATGTCTCTGTTGCCTTCCTTGCCAATGTTTACAAGTCAGCATGGGCTACCTTCTATCATCATCTCTGATAGGGATAGAATTTTCACTAGTGCTTTTTGGCAAGAGCTATTCACTAAGTCCTGACACCACTCAATATGAGTTCCTCTTACCACCCTCAAACCGATGGGCAAACAAAGGCTTAATCAATGTTTAGAAACTTATCTCGAGATGTATGGTTCATGCTTGCCCCCGCTAAGTGGGCCCAATGGATACATTTGCGAGTTTTGGTACAACACAACATACCACTCGCTCATGGTCATACACCTTTTGAGGCCCCGTATGGCCACCCACCTAAGCATTTTGGGATCAAATTGGATGATGCCTGTTCGCGGATCGACTGACGTGGATGCAATCCAGAGCTCCGTGATGCAAAGCATATTCAGTATAACCTCAATCGGGCTCGAGCAGAGAATGCAAGATCAAGCCGATAAACATCGACAGGAAAGATCATTTCAGGGTGGAGATTGGGTGTATGTCAAGTTACAAATGCCATATTCAACAATCTGTTGTTAGAAGACCAAATCATAAGCCGGGATTCAAATATTTTTTGGACCATATTTGGTGCTTCAAGTGGTTGGCAAGGTTGCTTATAAACTTCAACTTCCGGATCAAGCCAAATTCACCTGCCGCATGTTTCTCGGTTGAAGAAGGCCCTTCCTCCATCCGCAACACTCTCCGGTGATGATGATTTGCACCTCCTTCTTCAACGGAAACACGCTCTCCGGCTGTGTACTTGATCATCGCTATCAATGGCATGGTGGGCGCATTATTCCTTCTCTTGGTGCGCATGAAGCCTGCCCTGCTCATTGGGCGGCTTGGCTCCAAAGATCATCTCGTGTCCAAGCCGCGATACCTCGCCTCGTCTTCGGCGTCCCGGCGCGGACGCTACGCTTCTTAAGGAGGAGGGCATGTCACGACCGGGCCATTGGGCCAACACAAGACTACTCGGGCTCACCAAAAATGGCCTTTTCTACGCCACCGGGCTTAGTGAATAAAGGAAGGTCTCAAGCCGGCCTCGTAGGCCGTGGTCGAGATGTCGAAGAACCACTTACATTTATACTTTTACTATTTTCGATTTGGTTGTAATAGTGTATAAGACTGTTGCGTGGGAGGTTGGGAGGATCATCAAATAAAGAAACCAAATTACTTTTCTCTTCTAACTGTTGAGCCTTCGTGCTCCTCTATCTCTCTGCGAGTCGGCGCCGCCGAGCTCCATCGCCGTGCGTGTACGCCGGCCGAACTCCGTGCTCCGGCGAGCTCAGCTCGTGACAAGGAGTCGACGACACGGCGGTTTCCCCAGCTCGCCGCCACCTCCGCCGCCCGAGCCCATCTTTTACGTCGCTCGAGGGCCCT